>JAMPIV010019836.1:0-108233 GCA_024509875.1 Oreohelix idahoensis
TTCTCTAAGTCCAGACGTTATCATCAAAGGTGACATGAGCACATATAGCTCGTCAGCATATGAACCAGCACAAGAAAGGCCTCTTTTGGAAAAGTAGTGTCACTTAACAACATGCTGACCTGGTCACAAGGTTTTGTTGTCATGGATAAATAATTATAATACCCCTTCAGACATAACTGACTATGGAATCGCCCCTTGTTACAGTCCTCAGCGCTTATTTTCCAGGTGCTCATCCTTCGCGTTTTTTCCTCACCTCTGCTCTGTGTGAGCCTCTTTCCCCAATGGATACTTGACCTTAGTAAGGAACCTAGTTGTCTGCACTTTAATACACACATATATGGGAGTATTTAACAGATTAAAAATAGTAGTAGGTATGCTCCAGATCTATGAAGCTGTCAAGATGGTGTACCTGACATGCTCTTGAGGAAGGGAACCGCAAAGGCCGCAGTAAAGGGTACTAGGGCCACCCCGTATAGCTCTCAAATTTTCAGAGGAATCTGAAGCAAAGCATAGGGCTTGTTGCTCCCCCCATTCATTTTGTGCAAGGCACACTAATGGTGAGGTTGATAGCTAAGACTCAAGTAAAACCAGTTTGCTACAGAGACACTGTTGCTGCAGGAATCAATGTGTTCTGATGCAGGCTTCTTGTAAAAGGGGGTCTGCAACAGTGGTTCATGCCAACGCAGCGTAAGGCGGCAGCTCAATTAAATTGAATGAATAATATGACATCGAAGTTTAGAATTGTAATGGTTTCAAGTAAGATTACAAGACTGACCTCGAATGAACAGCATAGTGAGTGTAATGCAAATCAATCCCATGTAAAACAAAAAGATACAGAAAACACCAATCAGCAATAGAATCTAAACGACCTTGGAGCAAAACTTCCATGTGATGTGACCGAAAACTGGCAGCGGTTGGTACCATGTGCACCGAAAGAGTGAAAAGTGAAAAGTGGAAGAAAGATGGTTTTAACAGAAAGTCCATGTCTAGAGTGATGTTTGTGAACGCATAGTCATAGTCCTGATGGATGTTGTTAACCCATCAGTACCAATGTCAGAGAGATGTTATGAACCATCTTCATGTACTGAAGGGAAAGTGGTGAACAATAGTCATGTCTGAGGGATGTTGAGCACCATAGCTTCATGTCTGAGGGATGTTTGTGAACCAATATTCCCCATGTCATGAAGGATGTTGTGAACCAGATAGTCATGTGTGGGAATTAACTTTTTAGACAAAAACTTAGTGATTTGCTTGACCTTAAGTTAATATTAATAAAATGAAAACATTGTCTGTTTGCTTGCAGGACCCCATACAGAAGCCAATTGAATTCGGACCAACAGATAAGAGTATCAAGAAGGAGGCCTGTGATATGTTATTAAAAATATCCTTTTTTGGTCAAAATTGTATGACCTCATTCACTAGAGATGTTGTCTCTCCATCATGTGGTCCTAACATTTTTCCAGATCCTTGGCAGAAAAATGTTGTTTCCTGTCCATAACCCACTATCATTATGTGACATAAAACTGTTTATATTATTGGTAGAAAATTTTTCATGTTCACCTCGCTATGTAACTTAAAACTGTTATTATTGAATTGTAGATATAACCTAGGAACAGATGAGCTTCTCACCTCTTTATGTAGCCAATGCCAAGATTGAAGACTCCTTGGTATGTCATCCTACACTGTAGAATCTCAGGCTTTTCCTGTGGCTTTTTCTGCTATTCCCGAAAACATGTTTGAGTTGAAGTCAATGAGCCTCCAGCTTGGCTGGCATTTAAAAAGGCAGTGCTTCCATTAACCATGGGAAAGCACAAGGCCTACTGCATGCATTCCGAGCCATCCAAGGGGGCTCTCTACCAAATATGTAGAACTAAAAATAAATGTGTTCTGGTTCCTGGGCTCTCCCCAAGGGACATTGTCCAATGTCCCCAACACAAGCCAACTTCTCAACTCCCCCCTTTCCCCATCATGGGACCCATAGTGAATTCCTCCTTCATGCAGTTCAACCAGGTACAAAGCTGGAGTATTACAATCTTGGTTTCAAAGTGGACTCTACTCCAAGCTTAGTGTGGCAGTGCCTGGGAATCTCAACATGTTTCACACAACCACATGGGGGAATCCCTGGGAAGTGTGTGCGTTGATAATCAAGTGTCGTGAGAGTGTGTAATTAGCCTCACAAGATGGCAGTTCACTTTCATTGTGGCTTCGCTGGTGGTTTAATATAAGGATGACTCCAAGATAATGCCCCAATGCATATCCACATTGACTTAAAACTGTTTTTATATTATTGGTATAAAAATGGTTTTTTGTCCTGCCTTATGCTGGCGTTTCTGGTCATAACCAATTTCAGTCGTTGCTTTTTCTGAGCAAGCATCCATTTTATGAAAGGATCCTTATCTGTTTGATAGTATTTAATGTTTCTTAAGATGGTATATGGTATTACCCACCCGCTTGGCCTCTTAGGCATCAAAGGGTACCACAGGTTCTGACATCAAAACCTGGTAGCATGAAGCTTCAGATCTGCGCCCAGCTGTAACTGGGTTAAATTTTATATGGTACTATTAATATTTGACACTTTTCATTTTTGGTATTACGTTTTTAAATGTTTTTTAATCCATATACACTTTTAATATCCCTGTGTGTTAGTATTTATAAAAGCTAGCGGTATATAATGCCTGCGTCACCAGCACACTCCTAATATGGCAGCGAGACCTGGACGACCTATGCTAAAGCAAGAAAGAAGGCAATCAATACCTTCCATTTGCGGTGTCTACGCCGCAATCCTCGCATCCTGTGGAAAGATAAAGTGACAAATGTCGAGGTGTTGTCACGTGCTGGCCTTCAAAGTATGTATTTATACGCTTCTTAGACAGCGCAGACTTCGCTGGCTTGTGCCATTGTTCGCCGCATGGATGATGGTCGCATCCCAAAAAGATATCTTCTACGGACAATTGGCAGATGGCAAGAGAACAGTTGGGCGACCACAGCTGAGGTTCAAAGATGTGTGCAAGAGAGATATGAGGGCACTGGACATGGATCCAGCAACATGGGAGGATGAAGCTGCCGATCGCACTAAGTGGCGATGCTATTTACGGCGCCACCTCAGATTGGTCGAAGAGAGGCTCACACAAGAAGCAGAGGTGAGGAGAAAACGTCGAAAGGAGCACCAGGAAAATAAGCAGCTGAGGGCTGTCACCTCAGGGGCGCATTCCCATAGTCAGTTATGACTGAAGGGGCTCTTATTATTAATTATTAAATTTTATTATTATAATTATTATTATTATAGTATTTATAAGAGTCTGTGTTAGTGTCCCATATCTGTCGATGACCCCTCTTGACCAGATCCAGCTGTACATGGGAGACCGTAAGGGTAAGCAAGGCACCAATGTTCAGCTGGCCTTGGACATCATCACGAAAGGTTGGTCAAACTCCCAACCTCTCAGAGATGAGATTTGATACCAGCTGATGCGAACAGACAACAGACAACAATAAGAGAGAGTAAGTATTGCCCTGTTTTTTTAATTTTGTTTCTTTATATATTATCATCATCTATTTTCTTGTTCCCTGTGGAGCATGGAGCCCCACACAGCCTGGGTCCATTTACAGAAACAAAGCATGTGGTGTGCTACCAGCAGTGGTGATTTTTCTGTAGCAAAGTTTTTTTAAAATGATGATGTTGTCAGCCTACTCCCACAGGAACTACCACAGGTTTTTTCTGTATTTTGAAATTATGGCCTCGAAATATTTCATGATGCCCTGGACTTACTCTCCAGGTCAAGAGATTAAGGGATGCTCAGTTATGAAGCAATATGATTCTGTAAATAAAATGTGAAAGGAGTCCTAGGCTGGGGAAGGGCAAAAGCAGCTTGGAACAGAACTTGTCAGTCCACCACCCTCCTGAAGCTGAGAACCTGATGTGGAGAAATCTCTAACACAATCACTCCCTTCTGATACTGGAAACCACACATTTATCTTGTTCCCAATACAAAGAAATGTCTTTGACCAATTATCAAAATGACCATGTTAAAATACTCCCTTTGTCACAATGATATTAGAATGTTTTATTTAATTATCTGTTCACATCCATGATCCCTTTAGCTTCTTTCTTCCCTGTGAAACATAGTACCTTCAAGAGATGCCACCTTTCAACATTTTCTCTCATGTTTCCCCTTACCTCCCTGTTTGGAAACATAGACCTTCAAGAGATGCCACTTTTCAACATTTTTCTCTCATGTAGCCCCTTACCCTCCCTGTGGTAACAATAGACCTTTCAAGAGGATGCCCACCATTTCAACATTTTCATCTCATGTTTCCCCTTACCATCCCTTGTGGAAACGATAGACCATCAAAGAGATGCCACTTTCAAACAATTTCTCTCAATGTTCCCCTTTAAGCTGCTTCACCCTGTGGAACATTAGACCTTACAAGCGAAAGCCACATTCAACATATTTTCCATCTCATGTTCCCCCCTTACCTCCCCTGGTGGAAACATAGACCTTCAAGAAGATGCCAACTTTCCAACATTTCTCTCATGTTCCCCTTCACTCATCCCTCTAACCTCCCTGTGGAACATAGACCTTTCAAGAGATGCCACTTTCAACATTTCTCCATCATAGTTTCCATCCATTTAGGATTCGTTTCACATCCTTTCTTGTTATCATCTGTCATCTTTAATTAACATCTCTGTCCCTCCAAATCCCTGCTTTAAGTAATTTATTATTGGGTCCTCCAATTTTAAGCTTTTTGATCCCCTTCTCCTCTCTCTCATCGCTATCTAATATGTCCATGCTCTCCTCTCATCTCACTATTTTTATGTCCCAGCTCCTCCTCTCCCTCTCCTCGCTATCCTGTATTTTTTTTTTGTTTTTTTCTTATTCTTTTTTTTTTTTCCCTATTTTTTTTATTTTGTATATTTATTTTGTGTTTGTGAGTATGTGTTGAAATTTACTGAACTTCCTGTTTAATATTAAATACTTATTAATTGAAGTTAATAAATGTTTTTAAATCTGAAAAAAACTTTCAACATTATAATATATGCTGGGCAAGAAATTGAGAAAGGCAATAATGGCTTATTTTAGGACCGTGATAAAATAAAAGATTAAAAAAATTTCGTTTGAAAATTTTCGCTTTCCCTTTGCCCTTAAGGTGATTCGCAAACTTGCGAATCACCAAGGGCAAGAAAGCGAACAAACGAACATAATCTTTTATTTTATCACGTCCCAGAAATAAGCCCATTATTGCCTTATTCTCATTTCTGCCCCAGCAATATTATAAATGTTGAAAGTGGATTTCAGATTAAAACAATATTAACTTCAATAATAAGTATTTAATATTAACACAGAAAGTCAGTTAATTCAACACATACACACAAACACACATATATATCCACATACACACAGAGAGAGATAGATGAGAGAGAGCGAGAGCTAGGACAATCAGATAAGCTAGAGAGGAGAGAGAGCTGGACATACAAATAGTGGAGAGAGAGGAGACCTGGACAATATAAGATTAGCGAGAGAGAGGAGAAGGGATCAAAAAGCATAAAATGGAGACCCAAAAATTAATACAAAAGCAGGATTTGGAGACAGAAGAAGAATAAAGATGACAGATGATAAAGAAGATGTGAAAAGATCCTAAATGTATGTAACATGAGAGAAATGTTGAAAGTGGCATCTCAACCCCCCTTGCAGGTCTATGTTCCACAGGGAGGTAAGGGGAAACATGAGAGGAAATGTTTGAAAGTGGCATCTCTTGAAGGTCTATGTTCCACAGGAGGAGGTAAGGGGAACATGAGAGAAATGTTGAAAGTGGCATCTCTTGAAAGGTCTATGTTCCACAGGGAGCTAAAGGGGAACATGAGAGAAATGTTGAAAGTGGCATCTCTTGAAGTCCCTATGTTCCACAGGGAGGTAAGGGGGAACATGAGAGAAATGTTGAAAAGTGGCATCTCTTGAAGGTCTATGTTCCACAGGGAGGTAAAGAGGGAACATGAGAGAAATGTTGAAAGTGGGCATCTCTTGAAGGTCCCTATGTTCCCACAGGAGAGGTAAGGGGAACATGAGAGAAAATGTTGAAAGTGGCATCTCTTGAAGGTCTATGTTCCACAGGGAGCTAAAGGATGAGCATGAGTGAACAGATAAAAACATCTAAATCATGTGACAAGGGAGAATATTCACATGACATGTAATAGGGTCAAGACATTTCTATGTATTGGACAAGATAAGGTGGTTTCCAGAACAGAAGGGAGTGATGTGTTAGAGATTTCACCACATCAGGTCTCAGCTTTCAGGAGGTGGACTGACCAGTTCTGTTCCAAGCTGCTTTTGCCTTCCCCAGCCTAGGACTCCTTTCACATTTATTTACAGAATCATATAGCCTCAAACTGTGCATCCTTGATCTCTGACCAGGAGTAAGTCCAGGCATCATGAATATTTCGAGGCCAATAAAAATACAGAAAAACCTGTGTAAGGTTCCTGGGGAGTGGCTGACAACCTCATCATTTTAAAACTTGCTACAGAAATCACCACTGCTAGGAGCACATCAATGCTTTCTGTAAATGGACCAGCTGTAGTGGCTCCATGCTCCACAGGGAACAAGAAAATAGATGATGAAAAAAATAAAGAAACAAAATAAAAACAGGCAAACTTACTCTCTCTTATTGTCTGTTGTCTGTCGCATCAGCTGGAATATAAATCTCATCTCTGAGGTTGGGAGTTGACCAAACCTTTCGTGAAGATGTCCCAAGGCCACTACATTGGGTGCCTGCTTACCCTTACGGGTCTCCCATGTACAGCTGGATCAGTCAAGAGGGGTCAAGGACAGATATGGACACAAACACAGACTTATAAATACTATAATAATAATAATAATAATAAAAATAATAATAATAATAATAATAGCCCCTTCAGTCATAACTGACTATGGGAATGCGCCCCTGAGGTGACAGCCCTCAGCTGCTTATTTTCCTGGTGCTCCTTTCGACGTTTTCTCCTCACCTCTGCTTCTTGTGTGAGCCTCTCTTCGCCCAATCTGAGGTGGCGCCGTAAATAGCATCGCCACTTAGTGCGATCGGCAGCTTTATCCTCCCATGTTGCTGGATCCATGTCCAGTGCCCTCATATCTCTCTTGCACACATCTTTGAACCTCAGTTGTGGTCGCCCAACTGTTCTCTTGCCATCTGCTAATTGTCCGTAGAAGATATCTTTTGGGATGCGACCATCATCCATGCGGCGAACATGGCCAAGCCAGCGAAGTCTGCGCTGTCTAAGAAGCATATACATACTTTGAAGGCCAGCACGTGACAACACCTCGACATTTGTCACTTTATCTTTCCACAAGATGCCGAGGATGCGGCGTAGACACCGCAAATGGAAGGTATTGAGCCTTCTTTCTTGCTTAGCATAGGTCGTCCAGGTCTCGCTGCCATATAGGAGTGTGCTGGTGACGCAGGCATTATATACCGCAGCTTTATAAATACTAACACACAGGGATATTAAAAGTGTAATGGATAAAAACATTAAAACGTAATACAAAAAGAAAGTTCAAATATAAAGTACCATATAAAATTTAACCCATTTACAGCTGGGCAGACTGAAGCATCAAGCTACCAGGTTTTGATGTCAGAACCTGGTACCTTTGCTGCAAGAGGCAAGCGGTTAACCATATACCACTTAAGAACATTAAATACTATCAAACAGATAAGACTTTCATAAATGGATTGCTTGCTCAGAAAAGCAAGACTGAAATGGTATGGACCAGAACGACCAGCAAACAGGACAAAAAACATTTTTTCTACCAATAATAAAACAGTTTTAAGTCATGTGACTATGCATCGGGGCATATCTGGAGTCATCCTTATATAACCACCAGCGAAGCACAATGAAGTGAACTGCCATCTGTGAGGCTAATTACACACTCAACGACTCTTGATATCATCCACACACTTCCAGGGATTCCCACTGTGGTGAAACATATTGAGAATCAAGCATTGCACACTAAGCCTGGAGGAGTCACTCGAGCCCCAGATGTAACTTGTTTTTACCTGGTTGACTGCATGCAGGAGGATTCTCACTATGGACCCATGATGTGCAGAGGAGCTGAGAAGTTGCTCTGTGTAGGACATGACAATTCCTTGGAAGAGCCCAGAATCAGAGCACAGTATATTAGTTCTGCATATTTGGAGAGCCCCCTTGGATAGCGGGGAATGCACAGGTAGGCCTTGTGCTTCCCCTGGGTTAAGAAGCACTGCTTTTAAATGCCAGCCAAGCTGGAGCTCATGACTTCAACTCAAACATGTTTCGGAATAGCAGAAAAGCCACAGGAAAAGCCTATATCTACAGTATAGATAATACCAAGGAGTCTTCAACTTGGCATTGGCTACAAAAGAGTGAGAAGCTCAGCAGTCCTAGTTTAAACTACAATCAATAACTAACAGTTTTAAGCTACATAGCGAGGTGAACATGAAAAATTCTACCAATAATAAACAGTTTTAAGTCACATAATGAGTGGGTATGACAGGACAACATTTTTCTGCCAAGGATCAGAAAATGTTAGGACACATGATGAGTGAAACATCTCTAGTGAATGAGGTCATCAATTTGACCAAAAAAGGTATTTTTTAACAAATCACAGCCTCCTTCTTGATACTCTTATCTGTGGTCCGAATCATTGGCTTCTGTATGGGGTCCTGCAAGCAAACAGACAATGTTATCATTTATAATATTAACTAAGACAAGCATCACTAAGTTTTTGTCTAAAAAGTTATTCCACACATGACTATGGTTCACAACATCCCTCAGACATGACTATGGTTCACAACATCCCTCAGACATGACTATGGTTCTCAACATCCCTCAGACATGACTATTGTTCACACTATCACCTCAGACATGACTATGGTTCACAACATCTCTCAGACATGACATGGTTCACAACATCCTCAGACATGACTATGGTTACAAATCACTCAGACATGACATTCTGTTCAAACCATCTTTCATCACTTTCCTTTTCACTCCTTACGGAGCATGGAACCACGCTGCAGTCGGTCACCTCACAGGAAGTTTGCACCAAGCATTTATATTCTCTTGCTGCTGGTGTTTCTGTATCTATTTGTTTTACATGATGATTGCATACACTCACATATGCTGTACATCGAGGTCAGTCTGTAATCTTACTTGAACCATACATCAAACTTCATGTCTATATTCATTCAATTATTGAGCTGCTCCTTACGCAGCTTGGCATGACCACTGTTGCAGACCCCCTTACAAGAAGCCTGCATCAGAACACATGATCCTGCAGCACCAGTCTCTGTAGCAACTTGTTTTACTTGAGGCTGCACAACCTCACATTAGCTGCCTTTCACAACATGAATGGGGGAGCAACAGCCCTATGCTTGCTTCGATTCCTCAGACACTTGGAGCTATACGGGGCCCTAGTTCCCTTTACTGCTGCCTTTGCCTTCCCTCCCTCAAGAGCAGTCAGGTACACATTGACAGCTTCATAGACTGGAGCATAACCTACTCAGTTTTAATCTGTAAATACTCCAAAATGTGTGTATAAAAGTGCAGACACTAGGTTCCTTAATAAGGTCAAGTATCCATTGGGCGAAGAGAGGCTCACACAAGAAGCAGAGGTGAGGAGAAAACGTCGAAAGGAGCACCAGGAAAATAAGCAGCTGAGGACTGTCACCTCAGGGGCGCATTCCCATAGTCAGTTATGACTGAAGGAGCTATTATAATTATTATCCATGACAACAAACCTTTGACCAGGTCAGCATGTTGTTAAGAGACACCTTCTTTCCAAAGAGGCCTTTCTTGTGCTGGTTCAAATGCTGACGACTATAGTGCTCCATGTCACCTTCTGATGATAACGTCTGGACATAGAGAAGGCAAATATAAGAATGTAACAAGTTAACATGATGGGGACATATAATTTAACATCATCATCATCATCATCATCCCCCTTCAATGACCCAATGAGCACAAACTAATGCCATGTTTTCCTGTCCTGTGCCATCAGCTCCAGGTCTTCACGTCTTTCTCACCATTTACATTTGTCTCTGGTTCTCTCCATGTGTTTCTTGGTCTGGTGCAGCTTCTTTTACCTGGGGATCCCAGATAAGGGACTGCCTTGTAATGTGTGTCCTATCCATCTCCAGCATCTTATTGTCATCTCTTGTTCCACTGACACTTGTCTGGTTCTTGTCATCTCTTGTTCCACTGGCACTTGTCTGGTTCTTGTCATCTCTTGTTCCACTGACATTTGTTTGGTTCTGTCATCTCTTGTTCCACTGACATTTGTTTGGTTCTGTCATCTCTTGTTCCACTGACATTTGTTTGGTTCTGTCATCTCTTGTTCCACTGACATTTGTTTGGTTCTGTCATCAGTTCCATATTAGTGATTTTGTCATACTATTTTAATCCTTCTATTCAAGCACCCATTTTTGAAAGTCTGTAGCTTTAGGTTGTTGTTGTTTGTTGTTCCAGAGCATATAACTCAATCGACACTTGTGCTGATGATTCTATTTTTGTGTTGGACTTGACTTCTTTTGGTCTTCATATGTATAACTTAACATGATGGACAGATATGTAAACTTAATGTAGCAAATTAAAATGATGGACAGATATGTAAACTTAATGTAGCAATTTAACATGATGAACAGATATGTAAACTTAATGTAGCAATTTAACATGATAGGCAGATATGTACACATAATTTAACAATTTAACTACTGATATTCGACATGAGGCTAATTCCCTATCACCAAACTTGATGTAAGACACAGACAAAAACATTTTTTCAGCTGCAAGTCACAGCAACTGGCACTTTCCTTATAAGAAAGTGTCATGCAGTAAACCTGAGAACATGAGGTTGGAAACAAAGTTTGCAATGCTTCTGACTACTCACCCCTCTGCTCAGGGAAGTTGTGGAGGGACTGACAGCCATGTTAGAATCTGTTTGTGACGGGACCACCAAACTTAAAGGCCGAGATGTCACCTTGACATCAGCCTGCAGACTCTGACTTCGTTCTACAGGACTACCATCAGGTTATCTCCCTTCTTTCTCCGGAGCGAAGCATGCTGTGTTTCCATGGTAACGCCAGTGCCTACTGGTTTGAGACTGAATATGTCCTCTAGGTGTGGCTGGAAATATACCTGAAGAGTCCGATTCTTGTTCTGGAACACCTGGAATATAAAAGAATGTTATATGGATAATTATTAGCAACGATTTTTCTTGATCTCATGGAACAAGAAAATGAGAAGAAAATGCTAGAGATAGCCACACAGTGAAACCAGACAACAGAATGTTGTTAGTAATTAAAAATGTATTATTTTATGATATGCCCATTTTCACTTGACAGCTTTAATGATGTGAGAACTGGGTCAGATCAAGTTTCATCATCATCATACTTTAGCTCCCCAAGGAGCATAGTTCTTCAACAACCTAATGCCAAGTCTTCCTGTCCTGTGCCATCAGCTCAAGGTCTTTCTATGTCTTCTTCATGTCTGTCTCCAGTTCTCTTCTCCATGTGTTTTCTGGTCTATCTCTGCTTTTCTTACCCTAGGAATTCCAGAACAAGGACTACCTTGTAATTTATCAACAGATTTCCTCAATGTGTGCCCTATTGATCACTAGCGTCATCTTCTCATCTCTTGTTCCACTGGCACTTGTCTGGTTCTTGT
Source organism: Oreohelix idahoensis (assembly GCA_024509875.1). Taxonomy (NCBI): domain Eukaryota; kingdom Metazoa; phylum Mollusca; class Gastropoda; order Stylommatophora; family Oreohelicidae; genus Oreohelix; species Oreohelix idahoensis. Next base: position 11,688 of record JAMPIV010019836.1, read on the forward strand.
CATCAGTTCCACATTAGTGACCTTGTGGTACCATTTAAATCGATCTATTCTACTCAAGCACCCATTTATGAACGTCTATGTACTGTAGCGCTGTTCTGAAATCAGAAAAACTCCAAATTCCGGAACATATCTGGCACCAAGTGTTTCAGGAAAGAAGCTGAAGATCTCTACTGCTGTCAAGAATATTGTATCAAGTATCTTTCCCATCAGGTTTCTGAGGAGAAGAAAGAATATGACTACTGCCTCAGGCATGTGACGTAACTAATACGAGGTTGTACGTGGGACTGGCAACCTCATCATGTCAAATAAACTATTACAGACACCAACACAGCAAGAGTTTTGGCATAGTCTTCCTCAAGGTGGCCATCTGTAGCAGAGGTTCCATGCTCCTAAAGGTGTGAAACAGGAGATGGTGAAATCACATGTCTACAAACTACTGTTACTTACTGTGGTGAAATGGCTGTTATTCCATATTTTCCAACCCGCCCCCTTCGTATTTTTCTCTCTTAGTTTTTTTCTAGAGTCACTGGCTCTCTGTATTTCGTTCTTTTCATGTGGTTCTACGGGGCAGTAAACCCCATTATTACTCAGTCAGACACCCACCCTGCAGAGTGGCTTTGTTCTTTGATTTCGTGTTCATTGGGCCAACAACAATTGACGTAGGGATGCGTAAGAGCACCTGGCCTCGGACCAGCGGGAGAGAATCATCGCCGCTCGTAAACATGTTTGAGCACAAGCTGTAATCCTTTTCTGCTTTCTTTTGAAACACCGATTCACTGTCCACGTGAGTACCCCTCTTGCATTTCTGTAGAGGCGACTTGGTCTTTTGAGTGCAGTTTCTTCCAGGAGACCTGTTTCAGTAGTCCTATTGAATGACATCACATTACGTAGAAACTTGGGCGGTCATTCATGTCTGGGTCTTTGACAAACGGAGACGGTCATTGTTTTCATGTTTCCTAGAGTTCCTATTATGTTAGTCTTACGATGGTTCTAGAGGCACAGGGTGCGCAGGTGTCCTTGTTTTTTGATTTCAGCGGAGACAGCCGTCAACCCATTACGCAAAATCTTTTGGTAGTTGCGTCTTTTATAGAAAGTACTGGTCCAGTATTACGTGTCTTTGTCTGTTGCTCTGTGCACGTGTTCATGACTGGGGGAACACCTGCGACCAAAGATGTTAGTATATAAGAGGTCCTTGTCTGTCTGTAAATTGCTTCAGTCTTGGAAATTCTTGCCGGGGAAATAGCAACATTAGAAAGTCTGCCCGCTTGTGAGTAGTTGGATATTCTGACCTTTGTTCGGTAAGCGAACTTGTAAACGCTAATATTATATGTAATTTTTGCTAGGGCTTTATAATGGACAGAGTAGTTCTTTGTAAAGGATTTTTACTAGTGTGGTAATTAATGCAATCATTTAACGTGCCACCTAAGCTATAGCCAGTTGGTTTGAGGAGGGTGCTACTATTTATATGATAAGAGCCTCATGGTTATGTTACATTATGCTTGATGTAGGGCATGAAAAGTATAAACAGTGTCCCCTGATCTAGGGATAACTCAGTTAGGCAATTTTAACCTACAATCAGGTTAACCTGAATATATGTAATTTTTTGACCGCAGTGGCGGACTCGTGTAATATAATTCTTTTCCACACCATGTAATTTGATATTTTTGTAAGTATCGGTACATTAATTGATTGGTTAAAATTCATGTATAATATTTTTATAGTTGTTATATGTGGTATGTAATTATTAAATTGTCGAATGCCTATGCGACAAGGTAGATGGCCTTGCGAAATATGTAGCTAACTGACCTGACTGATTTTAAGGTCATGTCTCGCAGATAGAGCAATGGGGAGGAGCGAGCAGTTTTATAAACAAGCCGAACTATCCCCCAAGCATTTAGACGCTGGATTGCGTGTGTTATTACGCAAATGCTATAGTGAGCCGGCCGGCACTGAGCATGGTGTGGGCTGACAGTAGGGAGGGGAGAGTAAGATGAACTGCAGCCAAGGTCTGCCTTGACCAACAGCAGAGAGGGGAAGGACAGAATGATTACCTGTATTTAATAGTCGTTGTTTACTGTTGTGCTGTTTGACGATTTTATTTAGCAAAATGTTATGAAGTTTTGTTTATGTTTTCATTACAGCATACGTCGGCCTTCTCTGGCAATCACTAAGCTGTAGGCCGGACTTCGCCTTCTGTGGTTAACGCCTTCTGTGGAGACTTTGCCTTCAGTGGAAGGTCGCTCCAGTCAATGACCCCTTTATAGCTGGGTTGCACGTAGAGATAGGCGTGCCCTGTTCATCACCCTATTACGTGTCATCTGTGTTTTCCCGTGAGTGGGAAATAGCATTTCTTCGGAAAATCAATTAGCAAGAGGAGCACCCTGCTCCTGTGGCTTCAGTGTTCATAAAGCCACCTCGTTCATTCTTGTTTGAGGGCTGCACCAAAGCAGTGGGCCCAATCCAGATGTGGATTAGTTCAGCATATAAATTATTTGAGTGTTCCACCCAGCAACTGTCCGGATTTACAGCTGGGTGCATTTCTTCCAAGGATTTGTTAGCCATTACACTGGAGAAGAGAGGGTATCATATCTTCAGTGGCCAGCAGTGATCCTTGTGGAGTAAAGCACACATGCCAACGAAGAGGGAGTTGGGGAAAAAGAGTGCACTATAAATTAGGGTAGATTTTTCTGAAACTGTGGACTAGACTGGTTAGTGTAGTTCGTGAGCAAAGTCTGACAGGGACAAGTCAGCAGGCTTAGTGTGTAGGCATAACTGAGACTGGTGTGTATTCAAGGTCTTTTTCCAACCACGGATTATTAGATTTAAAGTACAACCCCATACTTGTGGGAGGGGGTAACCTTTGTTTGGTTTTTCCTGTGGTAGTCCATATTTTTTTGTATACTACCTGTCTCTGGAGTGTTTATAATGTTGGTGTCTCGTTCTTAGAGACCTGCATTGTAATTTTATTCCATCTGTATTTTATGCCGTGATTGATATTTATGTTATTCATTTTTTTTCCAGCAGCTAATGAGGTGTTGTTTCAATAAAAGATATATATTTATTTAACCGGATCAGATTTCTTTTACTTTCCTCACTGGATCTGTACTATTAACTTATACTGAATTGTTGTGATACACCTTAGTGTACAAAAACCTTACCTCTAAATTGAGTAGGAGGCGGTGTGACAATAGTTGAACAAAAGGTCACCGAGTGGCGAAAGGAGAGTCATGTTATGTTCTCACCCTCGATAACTATAAGTCACATCATCCACCATCGACAGAATCTCTTATCTATCACCTCAGATATCTCTCAGACTCTTTTGTCTTGTCTCTGACATCCCCCAGACCTTGGCTCTGGTCACAGACAGACACTTACATAACCCACTTGTGACACTTACTGTCAAGAAATCACATGTCTACAAACTACTGTTTCTTATTGTCATGAAATCACATGTCTACACACTACTGTTTCTTACTGTCATGAAATCACATGTCTACACACTTCTGTTTCTTACTGTCATGAAATCAAATGTCTACAAACTACTGTTTCTTACTGTCATGAAATCAAATGTCTCAAACTACAATTTCTTACTATCATGAAATCACATGTCTACAAACTGCTGTTATTTACTGTCATGAAATCAGATGTCTACATACTACTGTTACTTACTGTCACGAAATAAAATGTCTGCAAACTACTGCTTCTTACTGTCATGAAATCACATATCTACAAACTGCTGTTACTTACTGTCATGAAATCAAACATCTAAAAACTACTGTTACTTACTGTCATGAAATCACATGTCTACAAACTACTGTTACTTACTGTCATGAAATCCCATGTCTACAAACTACTGTTACTTACTGTCACATGTCTACAAACTACTGTTATTTACTGTCATGAAATCACATATCTACAAAATAGTGTTTCTTACTGTCATGAAATCAAATATCTACAAACTACTGTTTCTCACTGTCATGAAATCACATATCTACAAACTACTGTTTCTTACTGTCATGAAATCACATATCTACAAACTACTGTTTCTTACTGTCATGAAATCACATGTCTGAACACTTCTGTTTCTTACTGTCATGAAATCACATGTCTGAACACTTCTGTTTCTTGCTGTCATGAAATCACATGTCTACACTACTGTTTCTTACTGTCATGAAATCACATGTCTGAACACTTCTGTTTCTTGCTGTCATGAAATCACATGTCTACACTACTGTTTCTTACTGTCATGAAATCAAATGTCTACAAGCTACTGTTTCTTACTGTCATGAAATCACATGTCTACAAACTACTGTTACTTACTGTCATGAAATCACATGTCTACAAACTACTGTTTCTTACTGTCATGAAATCACATGTCTATACTACTGTTTCTTAATGTCATGAAATCACATATCTACAAACTACTGTTTCTTACTGGCATGAAATCACATATCTATAAACTACTGTTTCTTACTGTCATGAAATCAAACATCTACAAATTACTGTTACTTACAGTCATGAAATCACATGTCTGAACACTTCTGTTTCTTACTGTCATGAAATCACATGTCTACACTACTGTTTCTTACTGTCATGAAATCAAATGTCTACAAACTACTGTTTCTTACTGTCATGACATCACATGTCTACAAACAACTGTTTCTTACGGTCATGAAATCACATATCTACAAACTACTGTTACTTACTGTCATGAAATCAAACATCTACAAATTACTGTTACTTACAGTCATGAAATCACATGTCTACAAACTACTGTTACTTACTGTCATGAAATCACAAGTCTACAAACTATTATTATTTACAGTCATGAAATCACATGTCTACAAACTACTGTTAATTACTGTCATGAAATCACAAGTCTACAAACTATTATTATTTACTGTCATGAAATCACATGTTTACAAACTACTGTTACTTACTGTCATGAAATCCCATGTCTACCCAATACTGTTATTTACTGTCATGAAATCACATGTCTACAAACTACTGTTACTTACTGTCATGAAATCACAAATCTAAAAACTATTATTATTTACTGTCATGAAATCACATGTCTACAAACTACTGTTACCGTACTTACTGTCATGAAATAAAATATCTACAAACTACTGTTACTTACTGTCATGAAATCACATATCTACAAACTACTATTACTTACTGTCATGAAATCACATATCTACAAACTACTATTACTTACTGTCATAGTCAGGATAACTGTCTTTCCTCATGTGAACATTTTCCTTATTAAAATCTTCATCATCGTCATCATTGTCGTCATCATCTTCATCATCGTCATAACACTGCCCATATGAAGAGACAAAATGCGGAGACTCTGTGACCGTTATAGGTACTATGCTAGCGTTGTTGCTGATATTGTTGCCGCTACTGTTGGTGCTTGCTGTGCTGGAGCTGGTGGTGGTGTGGCCATTGCTGGGTGGTAGGTTGACATAATCTGGTTCATCGCTGTCACCTGTCAGTCTGTTTGATTGTTGTGATTGCTGACTGGATGACCTCTTGTGAAATGTATCTAATATAGAAATGATAATTAGAATGATACAATGCTGGCCAGGTATCCTGTTGTATTCTACAAAATGTCATTAACAACAAGCAAACATCAATGATATACAAATGTTGCTGTTTTGTCAAGGAAATAAAAGATAAAGGTGGCACCAGGGCTGTGGAGTCGGGAACCCTGGAGTCGGGAACCCTGGAGTCGGTGTTGGAATCAGTAAAAAATGTAAGGACTCCGGCTCTGAATTGTTCTCCATATGACTATTAACAAAACTGTAGTCAGATTTCTAATATTTCTGGAGTCAGATTTCTAATTTTTCTGGAGTCAAATTTCTGGAGTCAGATTTCTAATATTTCTGGAGTCAGATTTCTAATATTTCTGGAGTCAGATTTCTAATATTTCTGGAGTCAGATTTCTAATATTTCTGGAGTCAGATTTCTAATATTTCTGGAGTCAGATTTCTAATATTTCTGGAGTCAGATTTCTAATATTTCTGGAGTCAGAGTCTGAGAACTTTTTGGCCAACACCATAGCCCTAGGTAGCACCATAGCCCTGGGTAGCACCATAGCCCTGGGTAGCACCATAGCAGATACTCCCATAGAGGAGTAAAGTGTTAGAGCCTTCGCTATACTACGTCCAGCTTTATGAGATGGGGTGATCAAAATCTCTTCCTTTCTACCTTTGCCCCCTCTAACTCAAGAGCAGGAAGACATCCATTTACAGCTGGGTACACAGGAGCACGACACCACTGGGTTTTGAACCTGGCAAATTTGCTGCAAGAGGCAAGTGCTCTAATCACTTAACCACTCAGATGTTCGTCATGTAAATACACAGTTTAAACTCAGGTTATATTTTGGGTATCTATCACCAACAATGTCATTTCCCTTTTTGCTCCTTATGTGACATGGAACCATCACTGTTGCTTGTCCCTATAGAGCCTGCACTAAAGTCCTTATGTGACATGGAACCACCACTGTTGCTTGTCCCTATAGAGCCTGCACTAAAGTCCTTATGTGACATGGAACCATCACTGTTGCTTGTCCCTATAGAGCCTGCACTAAAGTCCTTATGTGACATGGAACCACCACTGTTGCTTGTCCCTATAGAGCCTGCACTAAAGTTCTTATGTGACATGGAACCATCACTGTTGATGGTCCCTATAGAGCCTGCACTAAAGTCCTTATGTGACATGGAACCACCACTGTTGCTTGTCCCTATAGAGCCTGCACTAAAGTCCTTATGTGACATGGAACCACCATGGTTGCTTGTCCCTATAGAGCCTGCACTAAAGTCCTTAAAGAACCACCCCTGTTGTGTCCCCTATGGAGCCCACCACGGAACCAATACTGTTGTGTCCCTATAGAGCCTGCACTAAAGTCCTTATGTGACATGGAACCACCACTGTTGATGTCCCTAGAGTCACTAAAGTCCTTATGTGGACATGGAACCACCCCTATAGAGCCTGCACTAAAGTCCTTATGTGACATGGAACCACCACTGTTGCTTGTCCCTATAGAGCCTGCACTAAAGTCCTTATGTGACATGGAACCACCACTGTTGATGGTCCCTATAGAGCCTGCACTAAAGTCCTTATGTGACATGGAACCACCCCTGTTGATGGTCCCTATAGAGCCTGCACTAAAGTCCTTATGTGACATGGAACCACTACTGTTGCTTGTCCCTATAGAGCCTGCACTAAAGTCCTTATGTGACATGGAACCACCACTGTTGATGGTCCCTATAGAGCCTGCACTAAAGTCATTATGTGACATGGAACCACCACTGTTGCTGGTCCCTATAGAGCCTGCACTAAAGTCCTTATGTGACATGGAACCACTACTGTTGTTTGTCCCTATAGAGCCTGCACTAAAGTCTTTATGTGACATGGAACCACCACTGTTGATGGTCCCTATAGAGCCTGCACTAAAGTCCTTATGTGACATGGAACCACCACTGTTGCTGGTCCCTATAGAGCCTGCACTAAAGTCTTTATGTGAAATGGAACCACCACTGTTGCTGGTCCCTATAGAGCCTGCACTAAAGTCATTATGTGACATGGAACCACCACGGTTGCTGGTGCCTATAGAGCCTGCACTAAAGTCCTTATGTGACATGGAACCCCCACTGTTGCTTGTCCCTATAGAGCCTGCACTAAAGTCCTTATGTGACATGGAACCACCACTGTTGTTTGTCCCTATAGAGCCTGCACTAAAGTCCTTATGTGACATGGAACCACCACTGTTGTTTGTCCCTATAGAGCCTGCACTAAAGTCTTTATGTGACATGGAACCCCCACTGTTGCTTGTCCCTATAGAGCCTGCACTAAAGTCCTTATGTGACATGGAACCACCACTGTTGCTTGTCCCTATAGAGCCTGCACTAAAGTCCTTATGTGACATGGAACCCCCACTGTTGCTTGTCCCTATACAGCATGCACTAAAGTCCTTAATGGTAGCTGGGTCCTAAGAGCCTGCACTTAAGTCCTTATGTGACATGGAACCACCACGGTTGCTGGTCCCTATAGAGCCTGCACTAAAGTCCTTATGTGACATGGAACCACCACAGTTGCTGGTCCCTATAGAGCCTGCACTAAAGTCCTTATGTGCCATGGATTGGTTGGTCCCTATAGAGCCTGCACTAAAGTCCTTATGTGACATGGAACCACCACTGTTGATGGTCCCTATAGAGCCTGCACTAAAGTCCTTATGTGACATGGAACCACCAATGCGTCCTCATAGAGCCTGCACTAAAGTCCTTATGTGACATGGAACCACCACTGTTGTTCTGTCCCTATAGAGCCTGCACTAACGTCCTTATGCACTGGAACCACCACATGTTGCTGGTCCCTATAGAGCCTGCACTAAAGTCATTATGTGACATGGAACCACCACTGTTGCTGGTCCCTATAGAGCCTGCACTAAAGTCCTTATGTGGCATGGCACCTGGTCCCACTGCACTAAAGTCCTTTGACATGGTCCACTATAGTTGCTTGTCCCTATAGAGCCTGCTCTAAAATCCTTATGTGACATGGCACCACCACTGTTGATGGTCCCTATAGAGCCTGCACTAAAGTCCTTATGTGACATGGCACCACCACTGTTGATGGTCCCTATAGAGCCTGCACTAAAGTCCTTATGTGACATGGCACCACCACTGTTGTTTGTCCCTATAGAGCCTGCACTAAAGTCCTTATGTGACATGGCACCACCACTGTTGCTGGTCCCTATAGAGCCTGCACTAAAGTCCTTATGTGACATGGAACCACCACTGTTGCTGGTCCGTATAGAGCCTACACTAAAGTCCTTATGTGACATGGCACCACCACTGTTGCTGGTCCCTATAGAGCCTACACTAAAGTCCTTATGTGACATGGCACCACCACTGTTGATGGTCCCTATAGAGCCTGCACTAAAACATTCATATACTCTTGCAGTGGTGGTTTCTGTCAAAGTTTTACAGAATGCACAAACTAAAATATTAGTTGCTTCTGACAACATGCCAGAGGGGGTGGTAATCCTAGTCTCTCTTTGTCTCATCACAGGTCACCAGGTACTATACAAATTGGATAGATATATCCATTAATCAATATATGATCAATCCAGAGATGGACAGAACATATTCTATCAGACTGAACAATCAAGGGAAGAGAGAGAACGTGTTTGGAGATCCACTGTAACCAAACTTCCATGGGAGATGGCATCTGGTCTGACTGTCCAATTTAATATATCAACTTCAATGAGCAGAGAATAAGAAGAAATAAGTTGAGCAACTCACCCTGGTAAAAGTCAAGGAGTAAACCCTGCAAAAAATCAGTGCAGGAGGAGCATGATAGTCTTGGTTGACAAACCATCTAAGAGAAGGAAAACTTCCCACAAACCTGGGAAGGACAGACTTGTTAATCCAGAAAGACAGCTTTCCTAGGAGAGACAACTCTGATGATAAACATCTGCTGCCTTACAGAGAGGTCTTGGAAAATCAAAGGCTAATAAATGCATGCTGAAGGCGGATGCACTGGGCCATAAGGTGCACAACATAGTGTAACGCAAACCGCCTGGAAAGGCAGAAGAGGAAGAGAAAGGAACTCAGAGATGGCTGAAACACACAATGAACAAACAGAAACTAACACAGAGACAAAGAACTGAACAAACTCAAGGTAAAAGGTGAAGGCAATGTACAGCACAATCTGGATAGGCAACACAGAAATAGACTTGACAGAGCTAGAGATCATAAACTGTGTACAGACCATACAAAACACAGAAGAACGGGAATGGACTTTGTGGCTCAGAGCCTTTGGGACTCAGAAAGCTGGAGAAGGTGTTTCAAATGCAAAAAAAAAAATGTACACTCACTACTTGCAAATAAAAGAGTGTTTAGACAGTTTGATCAGGACTAATTACTTAATGATAACATGAACCAGATAACTGCTAGAGGAGCAAAAGATGAAACGAAGACGCTGGTGATGAAATGGCTACTACACACTGAGGAAACCTGGTGATAGTATTACCAGGCGGTCATTGTTCTGGAATCCCCAGTGTAAGAAAGATAGAGGAAGACAAAATAAAACATGGAGAAGAAAAATTGGAGACAAGACATAGAAGGAATGAACAAGACACGAAAACACCTGGAGTTGATGACACAGGAAACATGACACAGGAGACAGGACACAGGAGACATGACACAGGAGACAGGACACATGACACAGGAGACAGGATACATGACACAGGAGACAGGACAGGAAGGTTTGGCACGAGTTTATTGTAAGCCTATGCTCCTTGGTGAGCTAAAGGGTGATGAATGAATTACTCACTCTTGCTCTGCTCATCAGTCCTGGCAACATCCTGCAGATTACGCAGTGATCCCTGAGATGAATGCATGTCTGTCATGTTTCCGAGATGGTTGAACTCTGGGAATACTGGCTATCTGAAAGATCCCGTCCCTTGGTCTGACACACTCTCCGGCCTTTGTTGTTGTTGCTGCTGCATGTGCAGGTTGCTGTTGGTCACGAGTAATTAACATGGTGAGCTCTAGAAGCACTGGGACTGCGATGTGTCGCTGTCACTTCTGCTGTGGTATGGTGGTGTTGGATGGCGGATGTTGCCACTACTACTGTGGGAGATCTGAGGGCTCTGAGGATCAGAGTACGTGTCAGACAGAGACTGAGATGTGTGTGAATACTCGTAGATGCAGCACTGCTTCCATTTTCCTGTCATGACATATCCTCCAGCATCATAACTCCAGAGCTACTTCCTCCAGAATGATGGCTCTCCACACCGCTAATCTTTTTATAAATTCCAGAACTCCCTGGTGACGCCTTCACTGCGGCGAGATAACAAATCCTGTGTAATTAGGGTTTGTTCTTGGAAAAGACCGTTTGATTTTCCTGGCACAGCCCCACCAGATTTGTGGTATGGGGCTCACTTTGCCTTGTTGATTGACAATATCCTGACTGAAAGCTATGCATTCCTCCCTGCCTTGCATGTCAGGACTATACAGGCGTTCATGGCCAGGAACTGCATCAGGGCCTAAACTGTCTGTTCTTATGTACATCATTGAAATGGGGCCACTGTCTGCCGAATACTGGCTGTTGCTATCATCCGATACAGATCCCTTTCTGTAAGGGTTCTCTGCATAGATGGAGCTGATCCATGCTGAAAGTCTGTCAGACTACCCTTTCTTAGTTCTACTGCATATTTAGATGAAAAGCATGATCTCGGCAGGCGGATCAGGTGTGATGATGTGGAGGAGGAACCTCTCACGTCATGAAAACTTGCTGGCTGACGTGATCAGGGAACACCTGTTATGAGGGTGTGGGTGGTAGACCCGGTGGTCGTAGCCCAGGTCACTTGTGAATGCACTGTGATGGGACTCTGACATACCCTGACCTGGCCGAGGAACAATGCCCTCATTCAGACTGGCTTGTCGATGGTGACGGTGATGGGGGTGATGGTGTGGATGGCCCTGCTGGAAAAGAGGCTCAGATGGAACGTGTACTATTTGTCTGGGACGTCCTGTATCAAAACTTGCCTGTCTGTGAATGTTGTAGCTATCCTGGCCTTGCTCATGATGCTGTAAAGGGCTGTGATGCCAGCGTGCACTACCTCCACCAGAAACCATTGCTTGTCGTCCAGGGACATGACTATCACTGGTAGTTTTGTGGAGAGATCTTGATCGGGAAGGTCGCGGGGAATCTATGATAGTTCTCTGTGGCATCTCAAACGAGTCGCGTCGGATGACATTCCGATTAATAACTGCAAATGGAAGCTGTTCACTTTGTGTTTGTGCCTGACCACTTCTTTGCCGCGTGTCCCCGTTGACTGCAGCACCCCCTCCACCATCATGATGACTAGCACTGCTGTGGGAGGAGGCTGAATCCTGGCGTTGATATCGGTGCTGGATATTAAAAAAGCAGGCATCCATCAAGCAGAACAAAGCATTAATATAATTTTTTTAAAAATACATTTTCATTCTTTAACACTTATTAAATGAGGGGACACAATCTAAAACTATCTAGAAGGAATACTGACTATTATATATACAGGCCAGGGGGAGCAAAGTATACTAGTGATCAATAGAAAACAATACAATATAGTGAAGGCTGTTGGCTTCCATGCAGGAAGCCTGAATAATTAATGTGCTCTTTTCATGGAGATTTCTGAAACAATTGGTTTTAAATGTTGAGGTTTTCATCCACATGCACTTCATCTTCACTGCTTACTACAATATACCTGAAAGACCTGTGGTCAATCCTACCATTTCACAGTTTCCTCACAGGTACAAAGTAGGGTTAATCAATATCATGGTAATAAATCCAAGACTCTTCCACATTTAAGACAAGCTTATGAATTGTCACCATATTTTATTAGCTTTTATTATATATAATATATATAAGATTTATTCTGTACCCAGACAGAAGGAAGCAATCTATTTCATAGTGATTAATCCAATACCATTCTATACCCTGACAGGAGACAACATTCCATAGAATGGTAATCAATGTAAGACTATTCTACATCCTGGTGTGGTGTAACAAGTGTGATAATCAATCCAAGATTACTAGATGGGAGGAAGCAATCTCTTTTGTAGTAATCAATCCAAAACTATTCCTATTCCCTGTAGGACGTAGCAATCTATGGTATGGTAATCAATCTAAGACTATACTTCATCCAGAGACAGGCAGTAGCAAACTATAGTACCGTAAGCAATCCAAGATTATTCTATACCCAGATACAAGGTAAACTAAAGTAAGGTAAGTCACAAACTATTCTATACCCAGGCAGGAGATATCAACAGTACAGTATTATAATAATCAACTGTAGATTATTCTGTTCCAAGACAGGTGGGAATATAATGGTACAAAAAGATGTGTTCATACATGCCACACTTAAAGGTTTACCCATAATCTGTACGGGGTGTTTGCGTTTTCAGATGTGTACGGGCCGTACACGGGTCTGTACGGGTTTTTTCGCCTAATTATTAAATATACATATAAATCTTGTGCCACTACACAATTTGCGTCATGAGATTCGGCGAGATTTTAAGCCAAGTGGATAAAAAAAAAAAATAACCAATGAAAATCAAGCTGCCTATTTTTCAATTGCCGCGGGATGTGCGTGGCGTGTTCATTCACAATTTTTCGCTAAAGCTAGCGCGAGGTTACTGATTATTTGAACGATTACGCAGCACTGAAATCTTTTTTGAGTCGAGCCTATTGTTTAGGATTAATTTCCAGTTTAGTATTGGTAAGTAATTCATTTTTAAAAAAATATTACAATAACATTGTTTAGATGAAGTTAGATTTAACTGTCAGATAACTTAGGCCTATGCTTTCTTTTCCCCTAAAGCATTCGGCGAACGTCATTCCGATATTACCAAATTATGAAACTGAAAAAAAAAAAAAAAAAACCACAATAGCGTGGAAAATTTACATCTTAACTCGATCAGAGAAAAGTTTATTTGGAGTTAGCCTACTTCTCTTCTTAGTTTTAATTTCGTTTTTTTAAAAAACAATGTTATTTTGCCTTTGGTGGTCATCATTACGGTCATTCAATGATTTATAATTATTAAATAATTAATTAGCCTACTATCAATGTTTGATTGACACTAAAATTTGTATGGGAAGGTCTATTTAAAACTACCAGTTGGGCTTTAACGGCTATTCCAATTTTTGAAGTTCGGTAGAAAATATACAGGCTAATATTACGCCAGCGCTAGTTTATATTTTCATTACCAGCTTTAGCAAAAAATTTATTAGATTTTAAATTTAAGATTCCTAACCCATAATGCTTATTACTGGTCTCTTTAGGCCTGTACTTTTATAAGGCACTATAGAAAACACAGCAACTGTTCTTCATTTCAACCATAAATTGTATTAATTTTTTTCCAAGATTCTATTTCATTATATAATATTAAAATTACAAATAATTATATTTTTCAAATTGATTATTAATATTTGTATTTACTTTTTCACATTAATATTTTTTTTTTCTGTCTAGCAGGAAATATTGCATCCATCTAACAGCATGGCTGAGCCTAACTTTAAAAAAAGGAGGTTAGAAGAAGATCAACGTCGTGGGAAGTTTCAATCTGACTGGACAACTACATTCCCTGGGATTATTGAGACATCCAAATTAGGCTCTTCACATGCATACTGTAGAATATGCAATAGAGATATTAAAGTGATGGCATCTGGCTTACACGATGTGAGGGAGCATTTCAAAACAAAACTGCATGAAAGGAACTATCAGCTGAAGAACGGAAGTTCTATCAAGGCCTTCTTTACTCAGCCTCAACAAGAAGATGATAAAATAACGAGGGCTGAAGTTTTATTTGCAAATTTTATTGCTCAACACAACATAGCTGCTTCTATAGCTGACCATTTTTCAGACTTATCAGCTGAGATGTTTCCGGACAGTGCTATTGCCAAACGTTTCAAATGCAAGCGAACCAAAACAACAGCCATTATTAAAAACTGCTTGGCTCCATCTGCAACGGAGCCAGTCATCAAATTATGCAGGAAGACACCTTTCTCCTTGATGATCGATGAGTCAAATGATAGAAAAACTGACAGCGTTTAGCTATAATGGTGAGGGTATTTGAAGATGGCATAGGACCTAGAACCAGGTTGCTGGGCATGCCGGTCGGTACTGGTGGAACCAGTGAAGCTATTTTCAGTGATATTGATGCTGTGTTCAGCGACTTACAAATCCCATGGATTAACTGTATAGGTTTTGCAAGTGACAACTGCAATGTAATGGTTGGCAAATCAAACTCTGTACTAACGCGAATCAAGAGCAAGAACCCTGATGTGTTTAGTATAGGGTGTATTTGCCACCTTGCAAATCTTTGTGCCAAGGAGGGTATAAAGCAGCTGACTATTCCTGTTGATGACCTTTTGATAGATATCTTCTATCATTTTGAGCATAGCTCAAAACGGAAAAAATCATACAGAGAGTTTCAACTGTTTACAGGAGTGGATGCACTAGACATACTAAAGCACTGCCAGACTCGCTGGCTTTCTTTGCAGAAAGTAGTGGACAGAATTTTAAATCAATATTCTGCTCTATCTTCATACTTCGAGAGCCACGACGATATGGAAAAACCATGCCGTGTCAAAAACATTCATCAGTTACTAAAATCACCACTGACCCAGATGACTCTACGTTTTCTCCAATTTGTGCTACCTCTGTTGACTGAATTTAACAAATTGTTTCAGACAGATGAGTCCCAAATAGGTGGTATGATGGATGAAATGGATCGTCTGCTACGAAAATTTATTGTCAAATTTGTAGAGATGAAATATGTAAAAGAGGTGAAAGATATAAGATTGTTAAAGTATGCTGAACGTGATCTACAGCATGATGACCATACACTTGCTGTTGGTCTGTCCAACAGGACATTACTGGAAGAGTTAGATATAAGTTCTCAAGTGAGAAATTCATTTTTCAGAGATGTGAGGAACTTTTATGTTGCTGTTGTGAAAAAGATATTGGATAAATTTCCATTTGAGAATGAAGTCCTTAAGGATATCAAAATTCTTGATCCAGCCTTTAAAGACACAGTTCAATATACAGCAATCTGTAAGCTGGCCAACACTTTTGCACCACATTTAGACCAAGAGGTGTTAAAGGATGAATTTGAAGATTATTGTTTGCTGCCTGATGAATGTATTTCAAGATTTGACGCTGGACAAAAAAGAAGCTTTTCTAGGTACTGGCTTGACATAATCAACCTGAAAACTAGCACTGGTCGTACACGATTTCCCAGTCTGGCAGTCATAGTGAAACACTTATTGACATTGCCTCACAGCAATGCTGACTGTGAGAGGTCTTTCTCTATGATGAAAAAGATTCACACGGACTGCAGAAATAGACTAAATGATGATACAGTCACAGCATTTCTACAATGCAAAATAAATTCTAACTCTTGTTGTTTAGGTTTTAAAGCAAGTGAAGACATGCTTAAAAAGGCAAAGGCCGCATGTCACTATGATGGTGCAGAACCATCTAATTGAATATACTTTTACATGAATAAACTCTTTTGTTACGTTTTTCAGTCTTTGTACAGGTTTTGCGGGTCTTTGTACAGGTTTTGCGGGTCTTTGTACAGGTTTTTTAATTTTTTGTACAGGTTTTTCATCTCTGAGGTGTGGCATGTATGTGTGTTGTATTTAGCAGTATAGCAAGATGTCTTGTATTTACTGGTAAAGGGAGATGTCTTGTATTCAGTGGAATGTGGTGATGTCTGTTATTCTTCTTCTTCGTTCACCCTCAGACGTCAACTTGAATAAGTTCAAAGAAAGCAGTGGTCAGCCTGA
This sequence comes from Oreohelix idahoensis, assembly GCA_024509875.1. Lineage (NCBI taxonomy): Eukaryota > Metazoa > Mollusca > Gastropoda > Stylommatophora > Oreohelicidae > Oreohelix > Oreohelix idahoensis. The sequence continues at coordinate 28,035 of JAMPIV010019836.1, forward strand.
AGCTGTTGATATCTCCGTAGATTTTCTCCAGGAATGGTACTGGTGATGGCCATATGCGTTTTCTCTGTTCCTCATATGTTGGGCACCTTTGAAGCAGATGTTTGGCAGTCATTTTATCGGTGCCACAGTCACACTCATCAGTTGTTCCTATCTTTAATTTGTTGAATAGATTATTCAGTTATTCAGTGGTATAGGGAGATATCTTGTATACAGTAGTATAGGGAGAAGCCTTGTATTTAGAATAATAGTACAGGGAGATGTCTTGTACTTATAGGTATGAGAGATGTCTTGTATTCAGTGGTATAGGGAGATGTCTTTTATTTATTGGTACATGGAGATGTCTTGTATTTTGTGGTACAGGGAGATACATTGTATTTAGTGGTAGAGGGAAATGTCTTGTATTCAGTGGTACAATGAGATGTCTTGTACTTGGTGATATGTGTAACTAAGATGTACGCTGAAGTAGGTTATACAGCAAGCCATGAATACTGTATGAATCAGATTCAGGTTTTAAATTCTGGATGTGACAAAAGTTTGGCTCTCATCCAACCCCCTCCTCTCCAAACTTTGGTAGCTCTACATACACGACTCACTGGTCACGTAACAGCTAAACGTATAGTAAGGTCAAGGTTAAAAGTATTTTTACCTTTCTGGAAACCTTCGGGCTTGTCTGTGCGGCCTGTGTCGTCTGAGAGGATGAGGATTTGGATGCTCCACCAACAGGCTCCAGTGATGAAGATGATGCTGGCGGTGGGGCTGCTGTTGACGTTGCCGTTCCCCGAACTGAACCTCCTCTAGCATGATCCCGCCGCTTGCGAAAGATAACAATGAAACTGAAGATAATTGACGTGGAAGTGAGAAGAAGGTAAGCAGATGCATCCTCAACATTCAGGAAGGCACAGACTGCCTTCACAACTGTGTGGATAGCCATGGTTATTGTATCCATGCTGGCATTCTTGCTATAAAATGCGTGAGCTCTCTTATAGAGATTCAGTTTAATATATGAAATAAATGGCGCCTACTTCAAAGGTGGATCTCGTTCGCTGATTCCTACACAAAGCTACCGTTCAGTCTGCAAACCTACGCGAACGATCTATCACAGTTACTCCGCCTCTTCAATCACTCTAAGAGTCCACGACGGAAGACAGGTGAGTTTTCTGCTCGATGCTGTAGTTTATCTAACAAGACAGGATGTTTAAAATAGTTATCTTGTCAAGACAGTTTTCGTCACTGTGACTTTTTCCTTGACAGTGTCAATAAATATTTAAAAACTGATAACACACTCTGAATATGTACAGCTCTTATGTATTCACAATAAATATCAGAATAATAGTAACTCGCTTTGTTTAGCCTCTAACTTTGGACAAAGTATTAAATTATATCGTCATAGTATTTGATTAACTCGGCAAGGTATCTCAATATATCAGCAAAGTATCCGAGTATGTCGTCATAGTATCTGATGAACTAAGAACCGTCTTCCTGAATATGAACACAGTACAGATTTTTTTTTACTAACTCGGCACAGTACCCCCGTATATCCGCAAATAATCTTATCATGTCGGCAAATTATCTGATTAACTCAAAACGATATCTCATTATATTAGCAAAGCATCTGATTATGTCGGCACAGTAGCTGATTAACCCGCACAGTATTTCATTTTATTAGCAAAGTGTCTGATTCCATGTCTCGGTGTGTTGACTGTGTCGGCACAAGCTATCAATCAAATTTTGCGTTATACGCGGCGCCCGGTTATCTCGAACACACCATCTGAGACTTCGAGTTAAAAGTTCCAGGCAATTATCACTTAGCGTTTTCTAATCTGATCTCCAGACAAATAGATATAAGACGAAACACTATTAATATTATCACGAGGTTATGACGAACACGTTAAACTAGTTACCACGTAGTGCTACTTGTAAGACTACAGTTTATGATAACTGTATCTCCCTGCGCTTTACCTGTCGTACTCTAAATTAGCTCGCCAAGCAAATAATAATTTTACCACAAAAACTTCAACAAACATGGACAAGTCAAATACTGAATATAAATCAACGCAGCCGCCCAAGACAGGTCCTCTAGAAAGGAGGCGCAAGAAGCAGCCCAGAGAAAGACGAAATGAGTCTGGGTTGCCGACTAACCTTTTTTCGTCTAGGAAAATCTCCAGGATTGGCACCTGGAATGTTCGCACTCTATGTGAACAAGGGAAAACTGCACAGGTAGAAGCAGAAATGTAAAATTACAGGATTAATATTCTGGGTCTCTGCGAGACACGGTGGAAGAGCACTGAGAGGAGGAGATTTATCACAGGAGAAGGAAGCCTGTTGATAGCATTACAAGGCAGTCCTTGTTCTGGAATCCACAGGGAAAGAGAGGCAGAGGTAGACAAAAAAACACATGGAGAAGAGAACTGGATACAGTGGTGAAAATGATGAGGAAAACATGGAAAGAACTTGAGCGGATGGCACGGGACAGGAAGACTTGGCATGTGTTTGTTGAAGGCCTATGCTCCTCGAGCAGCTAAAGGTTATTGGTTGATTGAAGCAAATAATAAAGCAAGTTTCAAGGTAGCTTCTCCGACCAATTTTCTAAAAACAATAATTAAGTTTCAAGGTAACTCCTCCAACCAATGTTCTCAAACAACAAACAACATTATGCGATATTCCTACTATACAAATAAAATCTGTAACACTGACGTATAATGATCTCCATATTTATGAAGTCCACGAATTCCACAAGTAACGAAATTGAACACATAACAAAATACACTGTACTGGTATTTACTTAAAGTGGTCCCCCTTTGCGGAGTTGAACTAATAAACTCTCACAATAATCCTTTCACTAGCCTCTCCTTTTTTTTAAAAACACACAAGCGCATTTCGTCTGTCAACTGACGTGCTCAGTTGTCTGTTTCCGTACAACTACAAATTATGTGAAGTTATCCACTATATGTATTTCCGGCTAGTTACAAGGCGATCAACGTCATTCCGCGAGCGGACGAGGAACATCCCTCTAAACTTTAATTACGACACGGTAAGTGTCAAGCAAACAGCAACTATTGTTTTGTCTCATTAATTTTCATAAGCAGCTCAGCAAATAGATTAGGGAAAACACGGACGGGAAAATGTCGGCGTTTAACACGCGGTGCGATTTTTTTTTTTAAAAGTCTTAAGACTGCATGTTATGAGTGACGATATGACATAAATAAGTGTTTACTTAAGAATAGGATTAAAATGGTATAACAAGTTTACTAATATGGAACTGATGACAACAACCAGACAAGTGCTTGTGGAGCAAGAGATGAGATTAAACACACGGGAGAAACCTGCTGACAGTATTACGAGTACAATGCAGTTAATTTTTAAAATGCCTAGGTTCAGGGAGACCGACAAACGTATGGAGATGGGAACTGGAGACAGACATCGGTGTGATAATGGAGATATGGACAAACCTGGAACGGATGGCACAGGACAGGGAGGTTTGGCATGAAATTGTTATAGGCCTTCGCTCTTTAGGAAGCTGAAGGCTGATGATGATGATGTGGAATTAGAGAGCTGAGCTGAGGGTTTGTATGAAGGTGGAATATAAACATTCCAAGGTCATCTCAGGAACCAGCCTGTTCCCAACACCAGTTTGATCAGGTCTCTGGGGAGATAAAGTAAGAATATCTCAACCATTCTCTCAGACATGTCGTAAGAGACCACTAATGAGAAACAGGGCATGAGAAGAAGGTCCTGCCGATGGATAGGACACACACTGAGGAAAGCTGCTGATAGGATACACACTGAGGAAAGCTGCTAATATGACACACACTGAGGAAAGCTGCTGATACGACACACACTGAGGATAGCTGCTGATAGGACACACACTGAGGAAAGCTGCTGATAGGACACACACTGAGGAAAGCTGCTGATAGGACACACACTGCGGATAGCTGCTGATAGGAAACACACTGAGGAAAGCTGCTGATAGGACACACACTGAGGAAAGCTGCTGATAGGACACACACTGAGGAAAGCTGCTGATAGGACACACACTGAAGAAAGCTGCTGATAGGACACACACTGAGGAAAGCTGCTGATAGGACACACACTGAGGATAGCTGCTGATAGGACACACACTGAGGAAAGCTGCTGATAGCATTACAAAGCAGTACATGTTCTGGAATCTCCATGGTAACAGAAGTAAAAAGAAACCCTGGAGGCAACTGGAAACAACCAAAATAAAAAGATCAAGAAGGCATGGAAAGATGTTTAGCCAATGACATAAGACCGTGTGGTAAAGTGGGATGATATAAATATTTATAGGGGACTTAGTGTACTGACTGAGATCAGCTGTGAAGGTATCTGTATCTAATAAGTGTGGTGTATTACAGATGACCTTACTTGCTACCACATTTATACCTCAGTCAGAATTATTCTGGAATATTGTGATGACTACGTTAAATGTCTAGGGTTATGAAAATGATGAAGTGTAAGTCACAACAACAACAGACAGATAAACAATTTAATTTATTCCACAACACTTTACAACACTATGACACTCACACACATAAAACACTCTATAAGACTATCTTAAATGAGTCAAGTGTTAAAGTTTAAAAATATATGTATTAATCCTTGCAATAATAGATATCCTGATTCAACTACACAGTCAAATGTAATTACAAGTTATATGAACACAATTTATAGTTATGATCTTTGTATTGACATATTTTATTATTATTATCATATGTGTGTAAGTTGTGATGTAGTACTATGAGGTAATACTGGCTTGTTCAAGCTTGGTGGTTATTTGTCATCATGACTTCAAGTGTTTGCTTATGGTGGAAATAGTATTGGGAAAAGTTCACAGTTCCTGTCAATTGAAACAATTTATTGTCCCTCTTTATTTACTATATTGTCAGTTTTAGAGGGGCACATAAAATTGAGCTGCTCTGGCCACAGAATCTTATCTTCTGTGAGGGCGGCAGTAAACAGACTCCTCTGCTCGCTTGCTTCACCGTGTTCTTGAGACACCTCACTAGTCGCTATCTGGACCAAGGGGTATGCTATCAGCCTCTGGATTCAGCAAAATTCAGACCAGGTGGCTTCAATAAGTTATGACCACGGTCCCTGAAACAAGAAGGTTGTACCTCCTACTTCAGAACTAATTTATACTCTGTTTCCACATTGAACACAATACATAACAAACACTGAGTTCAGAGCGGTAGGCCAACTGCTAGCTTCATCTGAAACAATTTACACCAGTATTCTCCTCCTAAATGGTTACTACGCCTCTGCAATTCCAGCATTAGTTCCTTCTAATCAATAAGATAGGTGTCAGTGTACTATTTGGTGATCCCATGCATTTATACTTCTCTCCGACAAGTTTTGTTCAGGTTGGAGCACTATCTAGGCTTTGCCTCATGTTTGCTACTGAACCACACACATATACAGACATAAATTATCAATTCACATTCAATTTTTATCAAAAGATATCAAATATGTCAATCTTACCACAATTCATGGAAATAATAAACAAATACGTTGACTGGCGATGAATAATGGCACAAATTCCGATCCGCCTCTGTCCCAGGCTTTTATTTAGAAAAATATGAGCTGGTTCTCAACGCACTGTTTCTTAGTAAGTTTATTTTAAAATGTGGCACTGAACAGACGCTCCTAATTGACTATATCAGCGGGTCTAGCCAATAGGACCATGTTTACGAAAGCTTTTGAAAAAATTTACCCTTCTTGCGTTTCCCCTAACAACCAAAAATAGTATCTGCAATCCGACTAATCGTGTTTAGCCTTACATATCATTCCCTCCAATCAAATCGGATTTAACATGGTGGCCTATTTCCCGTAAAATGGTGGTTTCAAAACATGCCACTGTGCGATTATGATTTGGTGTTGTCTGACAGCACCACTCTAGTATTATGGCTATAATTTGTTAATTCCTAGACTATTTGTGTAACACTTAACATATTCTTTGTCAGCAAGTCCTAAGGAACCCAAATATATAAATTTAATGGAGCTAAGTGGCTGCGTTCAAAATATGCATTTTCTAGGATAGTCGTGTATTTTTTTTTTTTTTATGTTTAGAACCGCCACCTGTCCTGCCTTTTCCACTGTTCTGTCAGACTAATGTCAGGATTTCAGACATAAAACAGTAGAATGTCATGTTTCCTAATAAGCATTAATCATGTTTTTTAAACCTAACTCTCGTATTGGTAGTGTTTTTTATCACTGTCCATCTGAAAAAAAGTTAGTGCTTCATGCCTTTCGCGTTGGGGGTGGCATTAATTTTAATCGCGAGACGCGTGTTAGTGTTGCATACGTCCTCCGTTCAGCCCTCTCTCTTTCTATCCTAAGTCCATCTGTCCTTTCGTTTATGTTAACGTAGTGTATAAAAAGAAATTAATGGAATATTAATCTAGGTCATTACGCAGTGTGTCTATCTCAAGGTTTTCTTAGAAATACAGTACACGTTTTATTGTTAGAAAGGCGTGTATGCTGCTGTAGGCTTTACTAGTAAACGTGAAAGCGTGAGAACATGCAGACGAAGCAGAAAAAAGGGGATCTCGAGTACAGTCATTGTGACAGCACTGTTCTTTACCATTCTTCTTTCCCTTTTATTGAATTTATGTGTTAGGCTTTACATTTACCTTTTAATTTATATATGTGGATTTAGAATGTTTCACGACAGACCGGCAGACGACATGGCACACATTTGTTGAAGGTCAATGTTCCTTCATCAACTGAAGGATGATGATGATAAAAATAATGAGGAATCCATAAAAATAATGAGGAATCCATAAAAATAATGAGGAATCCATAAAAATAATGAGGAATCCATAAAAATAATGAGGAATCCATAAAAATAACTAGACACAAAAATAAACGCGTTAACAAATTCTTGTCTTCATCTTTGTTTCCCAGTGGAAATGTCATGTCCACGCACATCCCCGAGTGAGGAAGTACGCTATGACCCCCGTCTTCAAGTCGAGGGAGAGACACAACGAACACTACAGCGGGTACACTGACTATATGTAGAGCCCTTTTCGTAGACCTCTACACTCCTTTACAGATGAAGGTAGTATCATATTATAAATATGTTGTCCTACCTCTGTAATAACTTTGCGCACCGACTCACATGAGAGTAAGTCTTATTGGTGAGTTTGATTTCATTAGCGCACGGTTGTGCACTAAGGCGTATAGGGGGTTATGCAGACCGCACGTGTATCTAGACAGTCAGTCTACGTCATAGCTGGGGTTGAGAAGTGTAGTGCCCAAGAATCAGTCCATTGATTCGTGGCGTTCGAACCCGTGTTGCGGGTATATTTTTATTGTGTATGACCGTCCGTCTGTTAACAAGATGAGGACTCGGGTCAACAGTATTCTAGTGATATTTCTTGGGAAGAAAAGCAAGTATGATTTTAGATAACTATGTATTTCGTTCTCATGTAGACGTCTAGTTGTACCAATGACGTATTGGTTCAAAATGGAGTCCTACTTGAAACTTATTATATGAATTGTAAAGCCGACGGATTCCGACGTTAGGATCATCCAGGATTGGCTTGATATATATGTTTATGATATAAATCAGTATTCGGCCGTTACGAATACGTACCCCGCAAAGCAGAGGTGACTCAAGTATTTGCTATATCTAAGCTATGATGCCACGAAGGTCGTGGGCAGAAAAGTATATTATTGTTATTCTTCATTGATTGAAAATAAGAGGCCAGTACTAAAAGGAGATACGTAGTATCGGAACATTATATGATATAAAAGACCTGACAAGGTTCTCCGTCATTGCCAAGGTCATAGGACAGTGGAAGATTGACATACCTTATAGAACTGCCTCATTTGTTTACTTGGATGCCATGTTATGAACACTGTATAACTAGTCTGACGTTACCTAAGAGATTATCTTAAGGAACGAATTAATTAACTGTACTTTAACATATGAAACTTACGTTGTGTGCTGTCCAGTGAACGTCAACCATCCGTCGTCAACATTAATGTTCGTCTAGTCAACCGTACAATGTCAAATAAATTGAATGAACTATACACCTTCTTGGCATTAATTGATATGCCCATGCTTGGAAGTTCAAGTTGACTTTTTACTACTTTGTTCAGAAATTATTCATTCGCGTTATGTCAAGTAGACAGATTCAACAAACCCATTTTTACGCTTTCAAACAACAACCAACGGGCATCCAACAGTATGGCGGCCAGATGTGGTTTGAAAAAATAGCCAGTTTTCAATAGCGGAAACGAACTCCAGTCTACAATCAAAACTCGGTTGAAAAGAAATATGGTATCTTTCAAGGCGACAACATCCTGGACCTTGCAGCAGTACTAACGGTCATTACAGGACTTTAAGTAGATGTCTCATACATGCAGTCCCGGATGCGAGGAATATTTTTTTTGGTAGCCGGTTGAGATAAGTAAAAACGTCGTGTTGTTATTACACCGTTTTACGTTTAGCTGCATCTTATCTCGTAATATGTCCACTGTTTCTTTATTCATGTTGCATGTTCTATGTTCAATGTTTTTTGCGAGGTTGGGAATGGCGACTTAGGACGGGAAAATACCAGTTTCGCCACAGGTCCGTCTTGAGTGTTCTGTAGGGTATTATTTTGCAGACTTCCCTCAGTGGAATGTTCCTATGCGTGAGCACAGAAGGATCTTTGGTCCACTGTGTCTGGTAGTCTGTGACACCTGACTGTTAGTTGTAGCGTCAAGTTTTAATCGTTGTTTTTGGTAGTTATTTTACTCATACTAAGTTTTATGATGTATTTTGTTTGTATTATGCGTCCTTCTAACCTGACTGTCGTTCAGTTTCTTACACCATTGATGTCTATACACTGTGTTGTCAACTGTCTTGTGTATTATCTGATCGTAGATGTCATCGTAATTTTTTACGACATTCTATTTTAGTTCCACATTTTTATTTTTGTTGATTTCTACGACTGTTTTCATTTGTCTTGATTATCGTGTCGTGTTAGTATTGTGCTATTGTCTGTCACGTTATTGCTTTCATACCATTTCATGTTATAAATTACTTTATTAATTATTAATATAATTGCCTATTATAAGACTTGAATTTACCGTTCTTGGACAGGAACTGGTACCTCTGATTAGATGGTAAAAAAGTGAATATTTTTTAAGTAACACTTATTAGAGTGAAAAAAATTATTAGATATAATGGATATTTTGGATCATTTTCTCCGGGAGGGAGATAGAATAGGTAAATGGGGTTCAAGTTGTGAGGAATATGCCATTGAACATTTCTTACTTCAAATTACCCAGGATCTCAAGAATTTTGCTTTTCTTAGGTGTGGATATGGTTTTTCACAAGAGAAAGCAGTAAGACTTGCTAAATTATTATCCACCATTTTTTATGATGAAGGAAAAATAACTACTCAAGACAGTAGTGTTATTGAGGTGGATGAGTTGAAGAAAACCATAACGAAGCACAAGGGTAGGGAGATTGCCCTTACGAATGAGCTGTTACAGCAAAAAGGGGAATATGAGAAGAAGTTGTTGGCTATGGATTTTGAAAATGCTGAGTTGAAGAATAAAGTGACGGTGTTGATAGAGGATAATAAGAAATTTCATGACTCCTCTTTTGGTCAGAAAAGAGAGTTAGATAATGAGGTGACCTCCTTAATGAACATATTTTTCGAAGAAGATAGTGACGATGCAAATAAACCTATTGCTATTAAAACTACTTTGCAGATAGATTGCAATACACACGTGGCTCAAATTCAGAGCCTGACATCTGAGGTAACTCTTTTGAGAGAAAAGTGTAATATGGAAAAAACGATGGAACAAAACATGAAAGTTTTGGATAAGAAGGTAGCAGATCTTACCTTGGCAAATCAAGAACTCAGGAATCTGCTATGTCATCAGGAGAAAGTGTCTCAGGAAAAACAGATAAATATTGAAAAATTACTCATGGAGAAAAATGAGTTAGAGAATGAAGTACGCTCAGTAAAAATATTACTTGACAAGGAGAATAAGGTCATTGGAGAATTTGATAAGTTAAATATGGCTATAAAGACAGACTGTCATGCTCATTTGGCTCAGATTCAAGAACTTACATCTGAGATTCCTCTTTTGAAATTAAGGGTTGAGGAACTTACGAATAGCCATCAAAATGCCATTGAGGCACTTGAAAAAGAAAAGGCCATTAATAAAGAACATGTCAGGAAACACACTATCGATGTTGAACATCTAACTCAAACTGCTGCTGCAGAACTCGAAGTTAAAGATTTAAATATTATGAATGGGATTGCTAGAGAGCTAGAACAAGTCAAAATGAATTATGAGAAGTGGAAGTCAGATTATGTAGAGTTGAAAATAGAAGCTGAAAAACAGAAAAAATTGATAATGAATCTTGGCGATAGAAAAGTCAGAAAGGGAAATAACAAGAATTGCAATTCTTTTAAAGGGTAACAATTTTGTCAAACTTCTCTATATAATGTATCTTCTAGCCAATCTCACAGATCACGAGATTTTCATCAGAATAATTTTGGAAATAATCAAAGCAATAATTATTATCATAATGGGAAATTTAGATCACAATCTTTCAATAACAGACAAGGTTATCAAAATAGACAGTATGGTCAATGGCACAATGGTAATGGTCATACTAACCGTGATTTTAACGTAAACAAAAATGCAAATACAGTAGAACTCCATTTATCCGAACCCCATGGGACCGAGCATCGTTCGGATAATCAAATGTTCGGATAATTGGATTACATAATGTATCGAGTACATGTACACATATTTCTAAAAATAATTTACCATCACAAGGAAAATACACTATAAAACATATTTACTTGTACTGTAATAATAATACCCACACTGTATTAGATTACTGTATCACCAAAATCTGTCATTACACTGCAGTGCACGTACTACTTGTATTAAGTATTTTTTTTAAGAAAGAGAAATGTTTTCAAAATAACATTACAAACGATTCAAAACCAGGCGCAACTTACGTATACATGTACTTGCACAGATGTAGCCCACTATTTAAAATAATGAGGAATCCTCTTTTGCACCAAACTGGATAGTCTCCTTTTGGTTGCTAAGTCCCACATTCTCTTCAACAGCAGAAGCTGTGTAGGACAGCTGTCATCTTCTTGCTCGTATCAAGCCATCGCTGATTCTAGTGCTATAAAGGCCTCTTCAGGACTTGGTCGACGTTTTGTGTTTTCTTCATAATCTACAAGTACATCATGTACTTCTGAGGAGTCTTCGTCATCGGTCACTACATGTATTTGGTTTTCTTTTTGCACAAAAGACAAAATTTCTTCGTCATTCAAAAACTGAAAACCAGAATCATTATCATCTTCTAGCCACATGTGGGCATCATCTTTGTCACAGTCAGAAAATCCGGGCATTGAAACTGTTCCACAACTTCATTTATACAATCATCATTTGTGTCCACTGCAGTAGTTTCATTTCCTCCTTTTTTCCCAAGCAATCTATTCCAAGCCTTGTCGAGATTATCTTGTGACAGGGTGGTCCAAGCATCAGCTAACATATAGCAGCAGTCTTTGAGATTAAGCTTTTAGGAAAACGCCACCACACTTTCTTCATCTTCAGCCAACAATAAACGACGCAGGACTTCCTTCTTGTACATCTTTTTAAGCTTTGCTATAACACCCTGATCCATTGGTTAAATCAGTGCTGTTACATTGGGAGGCAGAAAAATTACTTTAAAATTTGCATCAACTGCATTCAATGTATCCGTCTCTGGATGAGATGGTGCATTGTCCAGTAGAAGAATTACTTTTCCAGTTTTCTTTTCTTGTTCTCTCAACCTCTTCACATTTGGGATGAACTGATTTGTATACCAATCAAGAAATATTTCACTATGCAACCAAGCACTCTTCTGTGCTTTGTAGCACAATAAGAGACATGTCCCATTCTTTAAACAACGTGGTTTTTTTGGCTTTGCCGATCATTAGCACTGGTAAATGATGACTTCCACTGGCATTCGCGGCTACCAAAATTGTTACTCTCTCTTTGCACTTTTTAAACCCAGGGGCAGCTGCTTCACGCTGAGATGCAAGTGATTTTTGAGGCAATGATTTCCAGTATAAGCCAGTCTCATCGGCATTATACACATCATCGAGTGAATATCCTTCTTCTTCCAAAAAAGCCAAGAATGTTTCTTTAAAATTTTCAGCGGCAGTTGCATCGCTAGATAAAGATTCCCCTTGAATCTCCAGTTCTCGTATGCCATGACGAGATTTAAAGTCAGGAGGACCGTCAAGTTGATTGTTGAACTGAAGTGCCTTTTCACACAATAGAGAGCCAGAGATAGGTTCCGATTTGCTTCTTCTTTGCAGACACCATATATACAAAGCCTCTTCCAATTTCAAATATTTCGCATTTCTTTAGGATGGTTTTACGTTTCTTCGACCCATTTTCACTCTCCAATTTCGATGCAAAACTCATAATTTTATCCTTTTTACTTTTGGTGTCAGAGACGGTAGCTTTCCCAACATTGAAAATCCTCGCAAGTGAAGACACAGTTTCACCTTTTCCTAGTCTCTTGATAATTTCTGTTTTCTTTTCAATTGACAAAACATTGTGGTTCCTTTTATATGCTTTAGGCCTACTGGAAGATGCCATATCGCACAGAGAAATACTTGTACGCCAAAATTATTCTGCTGTAGTAGCAGACACAATTATTTTAAGTTGAACTGTCTGTTTAGCCAGTGTTCTGCCTAGAACGCACACGTACACTGGATTGGTAAACCAGATATTAACTGACTTTATGATCTGACTTCCTGTACGTAAGCGACCTACCATTAGCCCATCCCATCCTCTACAAATTGTTCGCACACATTTGAAACGTGCCGCATGAAAAGATTCAGAAATGTAGTCTAACGTGACTGGTGGCGATTGATTTTGTTTTTTTTTTTTCTGGAAAAAGTGTTCGGATAATTGGATGTTCGGATAATTGGGGTTCGGATAAATGGAGTTCTACTGTACTAGCAATTTTGGGGATAATAACCAAAATCGATCGCTACGAAGATATAGATCTTCGAACCAGCCACGACAACACTCTAATGTTGCTTTGAGTGATACACATTCAAACAAGGAACAGGATAATAATGTTAATGCACATAGTGCTATATCATGTTCTCTGGATTTCGAACAGGTCAAGTCTTGTGATGAGAGTAATACCCCATTCCAGCCCAAGGCGATCACAACGCTGCGATGCGGGCAAATTATACCAAGCCTACCAGCGGCTTGTACGGCCACGTCAGCTACTGACTATGGAACAGGAAGCCTTAAATTAAATAAGGGTTTTTTAAATTCCACTCCATGCTCTCTTTTATTTGACTCAGGTTGTAGCACAATCGGTGTACGGACTCTTTGGTCGACCCCGCCTGTGCAATGGAGAGACATCCATGTGTTGCTGACATTTAGTGGGACAGTGGAAACATTTCCCACGGCTGTTATTGAGTTAACCGAATCCAATTTGTGATTTAATATTGGGTCGTATACACGGTATAAAAGATTGTACACCTCAGCAAATTGCTGAATGGGAAAAGCAGCATATACAGGATGCCATAACTTGCGATGAATTCACACTGGACGAGATCAAACAAGCCGTTAAAAGATTTAAAAATTTTAAAGCTGCTGGAGTTGACGAAATTTCAGGGGAAATGATTAAAGCAGTTAATGACAACAACCTCTTGAGAATTTTAGATATATAAATGAAGTATGGAGAGAAGAACAACCACCACAACAATGGAAAGACAGTATTATTGTAAAGTTACCGAAGAAAGGTGATCTATCAGACTGTAATAACTGGCGTGGTATATCTCTATTATCAGTACCTGGAAAATTATTATGTTGCATGATGTTAGAAAGACTTAAATTGCATGCTGACGAAAAGATCAGAGAAGAACAAGCGGGTTTCAGGCCGAAACGATCATGTATTGATCAAATATTCACACAAAGAACAATTATAGAAGAATCAGTGGAAAGGCAATCGCCACTTATTATCACCTTCGTCGATTTTCAAAAAGCCTTTGATAGTCTACACCGCCCATCATTGTGGAAGATACTTACAATCTATGGTTTTCCAACAAAATATGTGAATATAATCAAAGCGCTATATGACAATGCAAGATGTTGTGTTAGAACAAATAAAGGGGGAATACAGAATGGTTTACAGTAGAAACAGGGGTGAAACAAGGCTGTATTATGTCACCACTACTTTTTGGAATAGCTATTGATTGGGTTATGAGAAACTATACCCACAATGAACAATTGGGTATAAAATGGACAATGGAAAATTCCTGGGGGACCTGGATTTCGCAGATGATGTAGCATTCTTAAGTTCAACACCAAGACAATCCCAAGAAGCAATAAATAATTTGTGTCATCTCTCGGTTAAAATTGGTCTCCAAATAAATGCCTCTAAAACTAAAGCTATGAACTTTTCTAACGAGACCTTTGATATCATCTTGAACGGGGAAAAATTACAGAAAGTTGAAAGTTTCAATTATTTAGGCAGTAAAATGACTCAGGATGGTGACACAACAAGAGAAATCCATACTAGAATGGCTTTGGCAGCTAGCGCCTTCAATAGATTATCTAACATTTGGAAATTACGATCATTGAATATACATACCAAGCTTCGTCTGTTTAATTCAAATGTTATCTCAGTGTTAACATACGGCTGTGAGAGTTGGAAAATAACAACATCATTGGAGAACAAGCTGAATACATTCGAGAACAAATGTCTTAGAAAACTCATGAACATCAGTTGGAAAGAATTCAAGACTAATCGACAAATAAGAGAAGACTCTAGGCAGAAATATGTCTCCGACTATATAAGGAAAAGACGATGGTCATATATCGGTCATGTCCTACGAATGCAAAACAACAGAATACCACTACAGGCGCTCACTTGGGTTCCTGAGGGTAAGCGGAAAAAAGGAAGACCATAAGAAACACTCAGAAGAACAATAATAAGAGAAGGAAGAACGTTGGGCCTAAATAATGTGCAAGAGCTAAGAGGAGTGGCGTCACAACGAACAACCTGGAGAGCACTGGTTTCTGCCTTATGCGCCGTGTTTGGCGCTTACAGAATTTATTATTATTAATGCATTTTGTCTAAAGTTGTGTCACATGCAATGCTATAAATGTTGGTTAATCTAATGTTCGGAATCTAGCAACGAAAATGATTCCATGGTTCATTACGCCACTGTTGCTAATGCATTACAGCCTTTACGACATGCGTCCATTCTTAAGAAGGATATTAAAGTTTCAACGCAACCTGTGAAGACTAATAAGTCATTCCGGGGGACATATACCTTCCCTCGACTTGATCAGCAGTCAACTGATCGTAAGAAAAAAGTTACGTTGTAAAAAAAGGAAAATGATGTTATAATAAAAATAAGATAGTTGTAACTCGTTGGGAAAATTAAATACCAATAAGGTTGTCAGTAAAGTTTTAACTTTGCCAAGCAAGCAGGTGTCTACGACATGCCGTACAACTACACCTATGTCTGGCATAAGTAATAATAATCAAGTACAAAAGTATGGTAAATTTAAGAATAATCCTACAGGTATAAATAATAAATATTATAATTATACCTAAGAGGACTAATGTTACCCATCAACCTTGTTCACATTCTTGTGACTACGGTACCACTTATATTGGTAGAGGTGCATCTTCTCGCACCATCCTTGTGCAAAATCTGCCACAGCGAACTAGTGGGCAAGCACTAGGAGATTTTCTCAACCACACGGCAGACGTTAGGTTCGTGCGTCTGTTACCTCATACCAATAACAGGTATGGTGACGCCGTGGTTACTTTTAGGACCAATAGAGATGCTCGCATGGCTATCGAGCGGGACAATGGTGTGTATTTCCACCACCATTCTCTCCGATTACAATTGGTTCCCGATTCTGCGTCACGCAGATAGTAACCTACTATATTTGATTTTGATTTCACATTCTTTGATGACTCAGCCTATGCAGTCATCATCTCTTTTCTTTACTAGTCACTGTTTCTTTTCTTTTCTATAGATCATTTCTTTCTCGACGCCCCGGGGCCTATTCCAATGGAATTTTATGCCTTTCGGGTTAGTTAACGCTCCTGCCACGTTCGTACACATGATGCGTCGAATCCTATCTCATCATCCCAACGTCATTGCGTACATAGACGACATTTGTCTTTTCAGTGACTCATGGGAAGAACATTTAGAAGGATTAAACTCATTACTGTCCACGTTACAAAATCATAATTTAACTGCTAAGTCATCAAAGGCATTTGTGGGTTTCCATGAGATTTCTTTTTTGGGACACCGTATTGGTCGCGGTATGTTATACACAGAGGACAGTAATGTTTCCAAAATCCTTAACATCTCCACACCTAAAACAAAGAAACAAGTGCGATCTCTATTAGGACTAGTTCAATACTATGGGAAATTCATACCACATCTTTCGTCCATTACTGCTCCTTTCTCTTCATTACTTAGGAAAGGTGCAGCTAACGTGATTCGGTGGTCTAACGAACATCAAATCGCGTTGGATATCATAAAGAAATTTTTTTTCTAATCATCCTGTTTTAAGGTTACCTAACGAGAATTTGCCATTTGTATTACGCAGCGATGCTTCTAATTACGGCGTGGGAAGTGTCTTACTACAAGAATATAATGGGACCTTGCATCCAGTTCTCTATGTGTCACGGAAGTTAACTCCAACTGAACAGAATTATTCAGTTTTAGATAAAGAACTTCTCGGTCTTGTATGGTCAATAAATAAACTTCAGAGATATCTGCTTGGATCACACTTTATTGTGGAATCAGACCAAAAAGCTCTTACTGCACTCAACACAAAGGACGTAAAATCTGCCAAATCTACCAGGTATGCGATCGCGTTACAACCATTTAATTTCACGATTCGATCCATACCTGACACACAGAATGTTCTCGCTGACATCTTGTCGAGATGTCCGAATGAATCGAATTAGCAGCTACGCACTTAAGACAACTGAACTTCGACACTGACAGTTCGTCGATTGTAACTTTTACGTGTAATACCTCGATTATAAGAGTCATTAACAATCAGTCAAGTGAAATCTACAATGCTTATGTATCAAGATAACATGGAACGTTAAGTTATATGACTATCTTTGTGAAAATAAAAGTCACTTAATTATGACATTGAAGAGAAAATAACGTTGTAAAAGGATTATATTTTCTCACAGAAATGACATTTCAAACACTTGGATTTTCTTCGTGGAACTGAATTTGTTATATTATAAACTGTTCACTAACAGGAAAATGGAACTTTCGTTATTTAAGGAACTAATAACACTATTAAAGTGAAATAAACGAATTTATTTGATTATTAAACTTGGATATTTAGTTAGTTAACATAATGATTGATGTAATTAACTATACAATATTTAAGTAGATTTATTAATATTGGTATTTAAGCACATTAATTTAACATTGGTAATTTAATTAGTACCACAAAATGACTTAGAGACACAGTTAAGTGCGTTGCTTTTATACGTGTTTAAATTGTATTCTTTCATTTTTATTCATTTTTTCACTTGTCATTTTTAAAGACATATCCATCACTTTTCTGTTTATTCATTGGTTTCTCATCATTTCTTTTCATTTGCGTTTACATTTGTGTTAATTGAATATTTCTAAATATGTTATTTTATTTCATTTACCACATTGTACCAAAGGTGGTCAATTGTGGATGTATGCTTTTATGCATACCTCTTGTTCATTTGAGTTGATTGGAATTTCATATTTGATTATTTTTATCATGATATATTTGTAAAATGGTAATATGTAAACTTGAATCACCTCTAGTGTCGAGTATTAAAGAAAAAAAATTAATATAATTAATTTTTTTGGGGGGATTGGTAAGGAATCTGTAGAGCCCTTTTCGTAGACCTCTACACTCCTTTACAGATGAAGGTAGTATCATATTATAAATATGTTGTCCTACCTCTGTAATAACTTTGCGCACCGACTCACATGAGAGTAAGTCTTATTGGTGAGTTTGATTTCATTAGCGCACGGTTGTGCACTAAGGCGTATAGGGGGTTATGCAGACCGCACGTGTATCTAGACAGTCAGTCTACGTCATAGCTGGGGTTGAGAAGTGTAGTGCCTAAGAATCAGTCCATTGATTCGTGGCGTTCGAACCCGTGTTGCGGGTATATTTTTATTGTGTATGACCGTCCGTCTGTTAGCAAGATGAGGACTCGGGTCAACAGTATTCTAGTGATATTTCTTGGGAAGAAAAGCAAGTATGATTTTAGATAACTATGTATTTCGTTCTCATGTAGACGTCTAGTTGTACCAATGACGTATTGGTTCAAAATGGAGTCCTACTTGAAACTTATTATATGAATTGTAAAGCCGACGGATTCCGACGTTAGGATCATCCAGGATTGGCTTGATATATATGTTTATGATATAAATCAGTATTCGGCCGTTACGAATACGTACCCCGCAAAGCAGAGGTGACTCAAGTATTTGCTATATCTAAGCTATGATGCCACGAAGGTCGTGGGCAGAAAAGTATATTATTGTTATTCTTCATTGATTGAAAATAAGAGGCCAGTACTAAAAGGAGATACGTAGTATCGGAACATTATATGATATAAAAGACCTGACAAGGTTCTCCGTCATTGCCAAGGTCATAGGACAGTGGAAGATTGACATACCTTATAGAACTGCCTCATTTGTTTACTTGGATGCCATGTTATGAACACTGTATAACTAGTCTGACGTTACCTAAGAGATTATCTTAAGGAACGAATTAACTGTACTTTAAAATATGAAACTTACGTTGTGTGCTGTCCAGTGAACGTCAACCATCCGTCGTCAACATTTATGTTCGTCTAGTCAACCGTACCATGTCAAATAAATTGAATGAACTATACACCTTCTTGGCATTAATTGATATGCCCATGCTTGGAAGTTCAAGTTGACTTTTTACTACTTTGTTCAGAAATTATTCATTCGCGTTATGTCAAGTAGACAGATTCAACAAACCCATTTTTACGCTTTCAAACAACAACCAACGGACTCCAACACTATATTAATCACATCTTGGCGGATCTGGCTGGATCCCTCTACTATCACGTGACATCTCCGTAGTACACGATTAACACACAGAGAAAGGTCACGGACAGACAAGCACAGAGAACAGGACACCTACTTTACATTCCACAATCAAAATTAAACTTTAGACCAACAGCTTTAAATCTGTCTGATCAACAACCTACATTGTTAGCTACACAACTTAGATTTGTCTGATCAACAACCTACATTGTCAGCTACACAACTTGCATCTGTCTGGTCAACAACCTGCATTGTTAGCTACACAACTTACATCTGTCTGATCAACAACCTACATTGTCAGCTACACAACTTAGATTTGTCTGATCAACAACCTACATTGTTAGCTACACAACTTGCATCTGTCTGGTCAACAACCTGCATTGTTAGCTACACAACTTACATCTGTCTGATCAACAACCTACATTGTCAGCTACACAACTTAGATTTGTCTGATCAACAACCTACATTGTCAGCTACACAACTTGCATCTGTCTGGTCAACAACGTGCATTGTTAGCTACACAACTTAGATTTGTCTGGTCAACAACCTGCATTGTTAGCTACACAACTTGCATCTGTCTGGTCAACAACCTACAAACTAATATCAACGAAAATTGTAGGCGCAACAAAAGGTCAGAGGTCAGTGTACAGGACATGCCATGATTTATAAGGTAATATTTTCATCAGGTAACTTCTCCCATTTTGGACAGTCGTTAAGGACTAGGTTACACAGGTGTGATTTTGTACTGGGAGAAAGATGTCACCAGCCATAACACTTTTTGTACAAGAAAGAGAACGGGGTGTTTTTTAAATTTATTTAAGACATGGGATTGGGGGGGGGGGGGGGGGGGGGGGGGGGGGGGGGGGGGGGGGGGGGGGGGGGGAGGAGGAGTGGTTAGAGTGCTTGCTTCTCGGGGTAAAGTTGCCTGGTTCGAAACATGGTATCGTCACATTCCAGATTTTGTAAATGGGAACCTGACTCTTGTTGTTGACTTAAGACAACAACAGGCAGCGAGGACAGGAACTGGTCACCCTACCTTAACAAGCTGACATCTAGTTAAATCTCTGACCCTCCCCAACGGCAGTATCTGGTATGAGATTATCTTTACCTTCTACGCCCATAGTATGGATTGTGTATGATGTATGTATTGTTCCGTATCACTCCTCCTGATTGTGTTTCTCCACTTTAGTCTGTTATTATTAAAGTTTTATGCCTTTCAGTGGTTCCACAGTTGTTGATATTCCAAGCGACATCTATGGCATGGTGTTTTCTATCGTTCGTTAGTTCTTTCTTTTGTTTTCATTCTGTCTGTCTGATTATGTTTGTCTTTCTGTCTGATTGTGTTTGTCTATTTGTCTTGTCTGAATGACTTGTCTATATGTCTATCATGTCTTGTCTATCTGTCTTGTCCATAATGTCTATCTGTCTTGTCCATATTGTCTATCAGTCTTGTCTGCTTGTCTTGTTTGACTGCCTGCCTGCCTTCTTTTCATTTCATTCTCTCTTTCCTTCTTCCGAGTACCAACCATTTATATATATTCGTTATTTGCCTCTTGCTTGTCTTTATTTCTACGTATACCCATATGTTACTTGCATATCACAGTGTTTCATGGTCCTGGTCAATCCAAATTTCACTCTGGTATCGACGGGGAACAGGAAACGTGTGCAAGCTTAAGAAGAACAACTTCCGACCAAGGTCATAAGTTGTGACGAGTAGTGTGTATGTAGAAGATCAGACAACACTTATACACCGCTCGTCTAGCTCACTGTCTAAGGAGTAATACACCAACTCCAACAACCATATCAATCTCCGTGAATATATAATATCACAAATAAGTCACAATGGGCGCAGGGCCATTACAATCATTGGAGACATAACAAATCCCGAGTATTCTACAATCACTCTGATTCTCGGAATATCTACAGACACAAAATAGGATACTTCATAAATCCACTACACCACTCTGGCCATCCACCCTTCTCTTCTCTACGCTCTTCACTGTCTCCTGTCTACTGACCCAACACACTACTGACTCAACACACATCTCTCTCTGACTGATCCCTTTCATTCGTATTCACCAAACACGTGAAAACCTTCCACACTCCACTGAGCTTCATTCACGCATAACTATAGCTAACAGCTTGTCTTAACCTCTGCTCACAACATTGCTTGTAAATAAAATATTACAAGGCAAGCATACAAAACTCACAACAACTCAAATGACTAATTAAACTCCCACTGGAGCATTGGAACATTCATACATGCAAAACACCCTCAAACCACTCCGTGGCATCCACCCCTTTCCCCACGTGAAAAACCGGGGTTTTTCACCGAGGAGACAGAGATGGGAGTCCTATACATCCTCAAACTCAAAATACATCATCAAAGTAAACAATGATTCCATCCAAAATACACAATCCCACCATAATAGCATACCAATTATTCTAGCGACAATCACATTCGAATGTGATATACAGATTTTTTTGTTTTGGTCAGCATAGTAACTTCAGACTGTGAAGCCAAAGCTGAGATGCACAGGTGGACAACCACTATATCAGTCTTAAAAATACGTTCACAAATATATATATATATATATATATTATATATATATATATATATATATATATATATATATATATATATATATATATATATATATATATATATATATATGTGTGTGTGTGTGTGTGCGTGTGTGCGCGCGCGCGCGTGCATGCAGGATCGGCCTTACGGTACTCGGTGCCCGGAGCGAGAGGTTTGACATACATGTACACCTCCTCCCCCATACTTCTAGCCGCGAAAGTTAAAGTCTACTGGAAAATTCTGCAAGGTTCGTCAATACAATTTCAGATCTGTTTTAGACAGTCATTACGTATAAACAAACAAGAAGACAATAACAACTTAAAATATTAACAGTATGTTCATAATATATCACATTTTGGTTTCAGTGTTTTCTTATATAATACAAGATTTACACTGCGTGTAAGATTGACCCGGGCGAACTGTGACACAGCTGAACAAAGGTCGGGCTTTTTTTATAAAAACAATAATGCTTTTTTGCCCGCAAAAAGCTATTCCCCAATCAAGCAGACTGGGATATATATACATTTTATTTTTTTAAGGGATAATTTGTTTCACGAAAATCCAACTAGCTGTTCGCTATTCCATCTTCCCTTCACTGTGTGTGTGTTTGCTCTCTCACATTGGCTGTAATTAATTCACGGATGTCGACAGCTCATTTGTCTAATGGCGTGTTCAATCATGGCCGACACTCAACAACAATCACATCTATTTCTGTATACAGTTACTGTAAAACTTTCTCATTTTTCCGCTCCTTCAGGGAGATGGGGACCACTATTCCAGTTCGTACACATAGGGAAAAGTGTCTCCAGATCACGTCAATGTGCCGTGGTAGTTTATGTAGCCATCTATTGTTGTCACCTCCTCCAACATGCTGGAAGTCTGCTTCTTCTTTAACCTTTCAACTCCCAAGGAGCATAGGCCTTCAACAGACTTATGTCAAGTCTTCCTGTCACGCGCCATCAGCTCAAGGTCTTTCCTTGTCTTCTTCATGCCCTTCATGTCTGTCTCCAGTTCTCTTCTCCACGTGTTCTTCATGCCCTTCATGTCTGTCTCCAGTTCTCATCTCCACGTGTTCTTCATGCCCTTCACTTCTGTCTCCAGTTCTCTTCTCTATGTGTTCTTCATGCCCTTCATGTCTGTCTCCAGTTCTCTTCTCCATGTGTTCTTTATGCCCTTCATGTCTGTCTCCAGTTCTCTTCTCTATGTGTTCTTTATGCCCTTCATGTCTGTCTCCAGTTCTCTTCTCTATGTGTTCTTTATGCCCTTCATGTCTGTCTCCAGTTCTCTTCTCTATGTGTTCTTTATGCCCTTCATGTCTGTCTCCAGTTCTCTTCTCTATGTGTTCTTCTTGCCTTTCATGTCTGACTCCAGTTCTCTTCTCCATGTATTCTTCATCCCCTTCATGTCTGACTCCAGTTCTCTTCTCCACGTATTCTTCATGCCCTTCATGTCTGTCTCCAGTTCTCTTCTCTATGTGTTCTTCATGCCCTTCATATCTGTTTCCAGTTCTCTTCTCCATGTGTTCTTCATGCCCTTCATGTCTGTCTCCAGTTCTCTTCTCCACGTGTTCTTCATGCCCTTCATGTCTGTCTCCAGTTCTCTTCTCTATGTGTTCTTCATGCCCTTCATATCTGTCTCCAGTTCTCTTCTCCACGTGTTCTTCATGCCCTTCATGCATGTCTCCAGTTGTCTTTTCCATGTGTTCTTCATGCCTGTCTCCAGTTGTCTTCTCCACGTGTTCCTTGGTCTTCCTGTACCTCTCTTACCCTGGGGGTTCCAGAACAAGGACTATCTTTGAATGTTATCAGGTTTTCTTTATGTGTGTCTTATCCATCTCCAACGTCTTCTTCTCATTTCTTGATTTAGTGGTCCTTGTCTAGTTCTTGTCTGTTGTCTAGTGTCATCCTTTATGTCCAACCAGTACCTGTTAATTACCTTTATTTATTTATTAACTAATTTATTTACTGTTCACATGACTCAAGTTTTCCTCTATTATTGGGTTCACCTATCCGTGACTTTAACCTACCCGTCTATTCTGTGCTATTCGTCTTCCACTACATATTACAGTACACAAGTATTTAGGCCTTTATTTGGTCTATACTTGCTGATAAGAAAGTTATATTAGTGATTGCGTCTTTAAACTGTCTGGGTCGTCCACGGGTCCTATATGCCATAGTTGTGTGAGTGTCATGAGAATGACCTCAGCCAATAATGCACTTTTTTGGGGTGCAAAATTGGCTGAGCGTCCTTTCGCGATGTACTGTCACAGCAAGGCGATGGCGCCGTTTGGTTGGTCCTAGGTTCGATTCCCGGTAAGCCTATCACTTGTATTTTCTTTTCTGTTGTCTAGTGTCATCCTTTATGTCAAACGAGTACCTGATAATTATCTTTATTTATTTATTTATCAACAAAAGACATAGTGGTGTAGTTACTGTAAGAAAGTACAAGACAGCTTCAACTAATGACGCTTCGGCGTCTGGCTGGTCGCTCCATAAAACTGTATCCTTACTAACTAGAGGGAATGATCCGGTTTAAGAGTAATCTGCATCAATAAACGAAATATCCAGCATACATGAAAACAGCAGTGTTTCCGTCTGAAATCGTTCGTGGGTAACCACATGTGATTCTGTGTGTATCTCTGTGTATGTATGTGTGTGTGAGAGAGGGAAGTTCGATCTACATCACAGCATGTTCCGCTAAGTGAATATCGATTATTGCTAAGC
Organism: Oreohelix idahoensis; assembly: GCA_024509875.1. Lineage (NCBI taxonomy): Eukaryota > Metazoa > Mollusca > Gastropoda > Stylommatophora > Oreohelicidae > Oreohelix > Oreohelix idahoensis. The sequence continues at coordinate 52,472 of JAMPIV010019836.1, forward strand.
CTAAATCAATACACAGACATTCGTTCTAAGTGATTTTAACAGAGTAACTGTGTACTGCTAGGGTTTATGGTAATGTACTATTGTTCTACTTTGAAGGAACGTGTAGGGAACAATATCTCAGGTATAACTCAGACACTGGAACTGTTGAGGCTGTCATTTCGCTGGTACGGAGAATGATGACGTCAACATGGAATTCTCACTAGGCTGTCAAATAACGTCCAAATACAGGATTTATTCTAATGAGAAAACCACGTCCCAATACTGGATGTATTCTCATGAGAAGACAACATCTAAAAAGCTACTTATTCTCTTGATGAAAACACTTCTGGATGCGTGATTTAAATATGTGGCTAGCATCAGTGACAGCCTTATGTTCCAAATGGAATGCCAAGGAGTGGTAGTTTATACATGATGATCTTTCTCGAGAGAAAACAATGCCCAATACATTAATTATTCTCATGAGAAAATACCGTCCCATAATCACAGTTTATTCTCATAAGAAAACAGCGTCCGATTATCACGCTTTATTCTCATAAGAAAACACCGTCCTATAATCACAGTTTATTCTCATGAGAAAACACCGTCCCATAATCACAGTTTATTCTCATGAGAAAATACCGTCCCATATCACGCTTTATTCTCATGAAAAAATACCGTCCCATAATCACAGTTTATTCTCATGAGAAAAAAGCCATAAAGCTTCTGAAAGATGGAAAAGCAGCTGGTCCAGATCCAGTAGAGGCCATCAAAACAGATATTGATACCTCTACAGAGATATTATACAAACTACTTGGCAAAGTCTGGGAGAGAGAGGAAATACCAGCAGAATGGAAGGAAGGTTATCTGGTCCAGTTGCCTAAGAAGGGAAATTTACAAGAGTGCACAAATTAAAGAGAAATAATGTTACTATCAGTGCCAGGAAAAGTATTAAACAGAATCATCCTTGAGAGATTAAAAGAGTCCATATACAAGCAACTGAGAGATGAACAAGCAGATTTTCGACAAAACAGATCCTGTACAGTCCAGATAGCCACATTGAGAATAATAGTTGAATAAAGTCTGGAATGGAATTCACCGCTATACATCGGATTCGTGGACTATGAAAAGGCATTTGACAGTGTAAACAGAGAATCGCTTTGGAAATTGATGAGGCATTATGGAGTTCCCATGAAGATCATTAACTTAATAAAGAAGACATGACATACAGAGTTCTTCATGAAGGACAACTTACAGAACCGTTTAGGATTATAACGGGAGTGAGACAGTGATGCCAAAAATGCCTCTTGTCTCCATTTCTTTTCTCACTAGCAATAGATTGGGTTATGAAAACATCGACATCACACAACAGAAATGGAATCCAGTGGAATCTGACTAAACAACTTGATGATCTGGATTTTGCAGATGACTTGGCTCTTCTGTCCCATATCCATTATCAGATGCAAGAGAAAATGAAAATTCTCGATGAGAGGTCACAACAAGTGGGCCTGAAAATACACAGGGAAAAGACAAAGATTATGAGAATAAATGCAAGAAATGATAACAAGGTTGAACTTGAAGAAACACCACTAAAAGATGTAGAATCGTACACATATCTTGGAAGTAATATAGACAAAGTTGGAGGGACAGCCAGTGATATCAAAATAAGAATACAAAAAGCAAGAGAAGCTTTCATTGCATTGGGAAACATATGGAAAACAAGAGAAATAAAGTCCAACACAAAAATAAGAATTTTCAACTCAAATGTGAAGTCAGTCCTATTGTATGGCTCTGAGACATGGAGAGCAACAAAAACAACAACCAAAAAGCTACAGACTTTTATAAACGGGTGCTTGCGTAGAATAGAAGGACTGAAATGGTATGACAAAGTCACAAATGTGGAATTGATGACAAGAACCAGACAAGTGCCAGTGGAACAAGAGTTGAGAAGAAGACGCTGGCGATGGATATAGGACACTCATTGAGGAAACCTGTTGATAGCATTACAAGGCAGTCCTTGTTCTGGAATCCACAGGGAAAGAGAGGCAGAGGTAGACCAAAAAACGCATGGAGAAGAGAACTGGAAACAGAGGTGAAAATGATGAGGAAAACATGGAAAGAACTTGAGCGGATGGCACAGGACAGGAAGACTTGACATGTGTTTGTTGAAGGCCTATGCTCCTTGGGGAGCTAAAGGGTATTGATTGATTGATTGATTATCATAGTTTATTCTCATTAGAAAACACCGTCCCATATCACGCTTTATTCTCATAGGAAAACACCGTCCCATTATCAGTTTATTCTCATGAGAAAACATCGTCCCATAATCACAGTTTATTCTCATGAGAAAATACCGTCCCATATCACGCTTTATTCTCATGAGAAAATACCGTCCCATAATCACAGTTTATTCTCATGAGAAAACACCGTCCCATAATCACAGTTTATTCTCATGAGACAACACCGTCCCATATCACGCTTTATTCTCATAAGAAAACACCGTCCCATAATCACTGTTTATTCTCATGAGAAAATACCGTCCCATATAACGCTTTATTCTCATGAGAAAATACCGTCCCATAATCACAGTATTCTCATGAGATAACACCGTCCCATAATCACAGTTTATTCTCATGAAAAAATACCGTCCCATATAACGCTTTATTCTCATAAGAAAATACCGTCCCATAATCTCAGTATTCTCATGAGAAAACACCGTCCCATAATCACAGTCTATTCTCATGAGACAACACCGTCCCATATCACGCTTTATTCTCATAAGAAAACACCGTCCCAAAATCACTGTTTATTCTTATGAGAAAACACCATCCCATTATCACAGTTTATTCTCATGAGACAACACCGTCCCATATCACGCTTTATTCTCATATGAAAACACCGTCCCATAATCATAGTTTATTCTCATAAGAAAACACCGTCCCACAATCACAGTTTATTCTCAAAAGAAAACACCGTCCCATAACACTGACAAACAACATTTTTCTTTCTTATATAAGAATAAGTGTTCTTAGGTCAGTTTCTTGCGCTGATTTCAAATCTGAAATCCGTTTATCTCTATCACGTCGGGTTCTTAAGATATTTGTGAATAAATATATTTTTGGGAAACCGTTATTTGCTCCGTTTCATTTTTATTCTATAGCTTATTAAAAATTAATAAAAAGCAACATAATTTTACTTTTTATACTGCTAAAAGATGCATGACATATGTTACGCGATTTTTCAAATAGTTACTGTATTTTGAAATAATTCTGAGCAAAATATGGCTTCTAGAAGTTGTAGAAATTCGGCTGATCTGTTCTGTTACGTGTGCGGATATTTTACCGATCGTGTTGACCAGAAAAACTTTACACCATTACTAAAGAAAGCAGATGAACTTTATTTCGATTCGAAAGTTGATGATGCAAATAAATCTTGGAAGCCAAATGCAGTTTGTTCGATACATTGGCAGGTTGGTTACGAAAATCGCCGAAGCATAAGTCGATGCTTTTGGAGTGCCAGTAATATGGCGTGAACATACAACTCACACTACTGATTGTTACTTCTGCTTGACAAATATCCATGGTTTCACTTTTAAAACTAGAAAGTCTGTGGTTTATCCAAATATTGAATCGGTTTCGAAACCAGTGCCTCATGATCCAATCACGTGTCCGATCCAAGTACCACCAGAACAATATCCGTTGGACGTAAATGAACCATCAGAAAGTGATAGTTTACCTGCTTTAGAAACTAATTCTGACTCAGATTACATACCAGTGAATGATGGTGTTTACTTAATTAACCATTCAGAACTTTCAGATCTAATACGTGATCTCGCTCTTACCAAAGGACAAGCGGAATTACTCGGTTCGCGACTCAAAGAATGAAATCTTTTAGCGCCCAATACTCCGATATCTAAATTTCGTCATAGACACAGAGAACTTGTTCAATACTTTGAGATGGGTGATGACATTTGCTATTGCAAAGATGTACACGAATGGCGATTTTTCATCGATTCTTCCAAGACTAGTCTAAAAGCCGTGTTATTGCATAACAGAAATTTTTTTTCATCAATTCCAGTCGCCTACTCTGTTCATATGAAAGAAACTTATGACAATATGGCTATACGTTTGGAAAAAATAAAGTACAATGACTACCAATGGCGGATTTGTGGAGACCTAAAGGTCATTGCAATTCTCACGGGCATGCAGACTGGGTATACTAAATTTTGTTGCTTCTGATGTGAATGGGACAGCCGCAACAGACAGGAACATTATGCAAGAAAGGTGTGGCCTATCCGGGATCGTATGCAGCTCGGGCATAAAAATGTAATACGCGAGCCATTAGTTAACAAAGACAGCTTCATTTTACCACTGTTACATATAAAGTTGGAGCTCATGAAGAATTTTGTAAAAGCGTTAGATAAAACGAGCAAAGCTTTCACTTATCTTCGAGAAAAGTTTCCGCAAGTTAGCGATGCAAAGATAAAGGAAGGTATCTTTGTAGGACCTCAGATTAGGAAAGTTATTGCAGATAAACAATTCGAGAACTTGTTACATGGTAGTGAACTTCGCGCATGGATGGCATTCAAATCGATCGTCGATAACTTTCTGGAAAATCACAAATCTGTCGACTATGTTGCATATTGTTAAGCAGTGCATAGATGCATACAGAATTATGGGCTGTATCATGTCCCTCAAAATCCATTTGCTCGATTCGCATCTTGACTTGTTCCCTGAAAACCTTGGCGAATTCAGCGATGAACATGGAGAATGATTCTATCAAGATATCGCCGTAATGGAGTCACGTTATCAAGGATGGTGGAGTGTGACCATGCTTGCCGATTATTGTTGGATGCTTCATCGCGATGTACCACATGCCATTCACCGACGAAAGTCGACTGCAAAGAAATTCAAGCCTACATAACTGTTATACTTCTTGTACGAATGATGTTGTAATACTGTATGCGTTGTTTAAAAACTTCAATTGCGTATTTCTAGAGACCCCGACCTGATAGAGAAAAACGAGTCAGTGTAATCACCGTTTATTCTTATGAGAAAACACCGTCCCATTATCACAGTTTATTCTCATGAGACAACACCGTCCCATATCACGCTTTATTCTCATAAGAAAACACCGTCCCATAATCACGGTTTATTGTCATGAGAAAACACCGTCCCATAATCACAGTTTATTCTCAAGAAAAAAAACAATGCCCTCATGTTTCATTTATTCTTTAGGCAATCTGAGATAATTTTAAAGGGGATACAACGCCTGCACAGTTTAATCATCGTCAAAGACAAACTGTGCCTAACAAGGACAACAACAAATGTGTTCTCCCTCAAACACGAAATGTGAGAAGCTGAATTTTATGCACTTTTTAAATTAATGGAGAAAATTATGCCATTCAAACCCAGCTCGTTATTTCAGTACTGTGTTTACAAACCTCGGTCACCTAATGAGTGTAAACAAAAGTCATGTGAACACTTAAAACGCGTCTTGTTACAATTATATACAGGAGCTAGGAAACGTTAGCAAACGGCTGGGATATACTGGGTCGATGCATTTAACTTGGGAAACACTTCATAAATGGTTCACGCAATTAGTAATTGCAATAACCTGATAAACAAATCACAAAAGATCGTCACTGATTTCAGAAAATATGCTAACAAACAGCTGTCACTGACTTCAGAAACTAGTGACAATGGAAAACGGTTTTACAGAGTGCTTACAAACTATCGTCACTAACGCTGGTGTAATGGCTTCGGCGTTGTACTGGCGACCAGGTGTTCATGGTTCAAACCCGGGCGTCGGCGTTTGAAGAAATGTTTACGGCCGGAAATTTGACTGAATAGCCTGAACGGCTCCTGTGATAAACCCTCTGTGGATGGGAAGGAGCGAAGCTCCTGACCGGGTTGGAAGGAAAGTCCTCAGGTTCCCCAGCCTCGCAATGACATGTCATTGGGCCGAAGGGCTGAAAGCCCAAGTGCCGCTGGTTAAGGAAAAAAAAAAAAAAAAAAAAAATCGTCACTAACTTGAGAAAATGGTCAAGAACAATCGTCACTAACTTGAAAAAAAAATTACAAACCGTTGCAACTACCTTGAAAAAATAGTTACGAACAGTCGTCACTAACTAAGCAAAAAAGTTACAAACAGTAGTCACTACCTTGACGAAATGGTTACAAACCGTCGTCACTAACTTGACGACATGGTTACGAACAGTCGTCACTAACTTTGGAAAATGGTTACATACAGTCGTCACTAACTTGATAAAATGGTTACAAATAGTCGTCGCTAACTTGATAAAATGGTTACAACCAGTCATCGCTAACTTGATAAAATTGTTACAAACAGTCGTCACTAACTTGATAAAATGGTTACAAACAGTCGTCACTAACTTTGGAAAATAGTTACAAATAGTCATCAATAACTTTGGAAAATGGTTAGAAACAGTCGTCACTAACCTGACAAATGTATAAAATAGCTATTAACAGTCGTTATAAATGTATAAAATGGTTATAAACAGTAGTCACTAACTGTATAAAATGGTTACAGTCGTTACTAATTGTATAAAATGGTTACAAACAGTGGATATTAACTTCATCAAATAGTTACAAACTGTCGTTAGACACTTGCTACCACTTAATGGTAGCTACCAAATGAAACTACTACATGTACTACAACTCAGAGCAGTAAAACTGACACTATTATTGACCAAAGATTTCACCATCAACAAGTCAAGCTGGGAAAACAAACAGAACCACTTTCTACTGCCTAGTCTAGGTACTGACTGTAAACAACAAACTGCCATAACAGTAAAGATCATACGTCAATCTATCTTAATTATATTTTGACTGGCATTCAGCACGGACGCAGCAAGTTGATTCATATCTTACGGCCACTCAACTTTGTCTTCAGATAACATAGGAACAGCTGATTCTAAAAACATAAACTGAAGTACACAACATCACTATCGATAATTATCCTTCTCTCTGTCATGATGTAACGGTTCACAGAAACCCCAACACGAATACAAATGGACAAGTAAGGTGCAACACCAACCTACACAATTATACTCACGGTTACCTACTTCACACGGCCAGAACAGCAAGTCGTGGGAGAGCACTATTACGTCACAGCTATTAATTATGCCAACCCGCGTGCCAGATCGGCCAAACGTCAGCACAATTCTGACTGGGAATTAATGATAACCTGCCCTCGCGTCCCTGTAACTAGAGGTGTGGTTCCTAGTACCACGTAAGTCAATGAAATTCTTGTAGTTGTTCACTGGGAATGCCGCTTCTGGGAGATACTCTAAATTACTGGAGAAGAGGGGGGGTGTTTTAACCTCTTCTGTTTAAATCTCAATCTATAAGCGACAGTTTTCATTTGTATTAAAACTTCGCTTAACCAAAAAGCTACAGACTTTCATAAATGGCAGTTTGCATAGAACAGAAGTATTAAGTGAGATGACAAGATGACTAATGTGGAACTGATGACAAGATGACTAATGTGGAACTGATGACAAGATCCAGACAAGCGCAAGTGGAACAACAACTGAGAAGAAGACATTGGAGATTGATATGACGCACACTGAGAAAACATGTTGACAGCATTAACAGGCGGTTGAAAGGTGAAAGAAGAAGACTCGACTTTACATATGTTTTAGTCTCATCAATCTCCTACCTTTAATACGTGCATGGCTATCCACATCGTGACTTTCAACTTCATGAGTACCCACATCAGTAACACTAGTAGTCACATTGAGACTTGACAGACATATTCTAAACTTCGTGGCAACTTCACACGTCCAGCCATCGTTGTGTTATTTACAATGTCGTGCACAACAAGAACACAGATTTAATTAAGACAAAACAAAGCTGAATGAAAAGTTTAGTTTTAAAAATACATAACTAACTTCGCTCTTATAACAAAAACATTAGCTAATTGAACAACCAGACAAGCGTGAAGTAATGATAAGGCTTACCGGAGTATTAAGAGGTGTCTGAGTTCCCATCTCTCGCTTCTTGCTATTTTCCTTGTCAGCATTTCCATCTCTCACTTCTGTGTTCTGCTTCAGAGTCTGAAAAACAAAATCAAAATAGAAAGGAACCCTCCCCCTGTGGTTGTAGTAGAAATGAGCGAACGTCACTGACAGCCCAATGTGATATCATCAAAGTAAGCAGCATAGTCTGGCATGCTAGAAATGTAAAGGTATCACATTCTAATAATATATCATGATGTTTATCATAATCCATATGCATCTTTTCGTTCCCACTATAGGATAGGGCTCCAATAATTGCTCCCCAACTAAAGGGATCCAATTGTTGCTCTCAACCCATAGGGTCCCAATTGTTGCTCTCAGCATATAAGGCCCAAATTGTTGCTCTCAACCCATAGGACTCCAACTGTTGCTCTCAACCCATAGGGCCCCAATTGTTGCCCTCAACCCATAGGGCCCTAATTGTTGCTCTCAACCCTTAGGGTCCCACTTGTTGCTATCAACCTATAGGGCCCCACTTGTTGCTCTCAACCCATAGGGCTCCAACTGTTGCAAATCAAAAACTGCTGCTTGCCAAGGATAGGGCTCCAACTGTGGCTCGCTAAGGAAAGGGTTGCAATTTCTCTTTCGGGCCCTTTTGTTTTGCTCTGGCTAGGTGGCTAGGTGACTCCGTTTGCTCTGTTTTCTCCATCTATCGTTTTTCTGTCTGCTCTCCCTCTCATCCTCGCTCTTCCCCTCCCTGTGTGTGCCAGCCCTGGACATATCTGGCTATACTGGTTGCTTGTTTTTTTTTTTTCATGGTATATCCGAAAATAAAGCCTTCTTAATCTCAGGTGCTGTCTAGATCGGTATGTATACACCGTTCATGCCACAGCCTGCAACATCATGATGTTACACAAACAAACAAACAAACCTATCGTTAATAAGCCTGCCTAGCTTCATCGACGTGGCAATGTCTTGACATCAGGATCTAGAAACAGCTCAGGAACATTGGCTAATAACAAACATCATATCTGCTCACGTAGGTGATTATGCTTAGCCATAACTTCTGTCTTCAGTATAGTTTATCGGTTCTGCTGTTGACTTCTTTACATGCCATGATGTTAAACTGTCCAGTTCGTCTCTCTGTTTCATCCTTCATCTCTCTTTCTATCGATCTTCCCGATCTTCCTACTGTGACAATATATGCCAGTCTCTCCTCAAATAACATGAGCAAAGAAAATCAACTGCTTACTTTAAAACCGCGTAATGATCTTCTTTTGCATTATTCTTCTTCTTCCGTCCTTAGCCGCCGACCGTCAAAGCAGTCAGTGGCCATTACGCCTAGTGGCGTCTTAGGGCAACAGCAGATAGGTTTTCTTTGCCATTGTTTCCCATCACGCCTATTGGCGTCTTTAGGGCAATGGCAAATCAATCCATTTGCTGTTGTTTCCGTAATCGAAGTGACTGGCAAACGGGTGATCAGCCCGTTGGTTTCTTTTGTATACTGACCTCTTTCAAGACATTCTCACTGTTATTTTTGACTGTAACATCCAGGAATTTTGTTGCTAATATCCTTATTGTCCAAGATTCGCTTCCATATGACAAGACTGACTCTACATAACGCCGAAGAACCATTTTTCTTACTCCACTGACGAAGAACCAAGCCATGAATCGCCAATACAAGAAAGAAGACCCATTATTTGATCATGGTGATGAGACAGGCAGTGTTGTATCCGTACATATCTGCCGCTGAACAGCATCTCCTTCATGTGACTGCACCTTCAGTTACACAAATAAATAGTTTCTGGAAAGGACACTTTAAGTGTGTGTCTGTAAAAAAAATTGAACATACAACCGCAAAAATCAAATTACAACAGCTACCATAAAGAACCTATAATGAGAATGAGAATAAAATAGGCAGAATGTGACAAAGAACATTTAAAGGACATGACATGCACATAATATATATCCTTATGAAATCTACAAAATCGTAAATACGGTTGACAAAAGATATGGCAACAAGGGATTGGCAGATGAGATGAACAAATATGAAGACGGTTTGATCAGGGACTATAGAACAGACATGTACAGCCACAGCAGTATTCTACTTCATCATACTCATTTGCCTTTGTGCTCCCTGCGGAGCATGAAGCCACCACTACAGCTGGTCCCCTTGCAGGAAGTCTGCACCAAATGCTCGTATGCTTTTGTGGTTTCTGTGGTAATGTGTTATATGATAATGTTGCCAGTCCCATGTACAACCTCATATTAGTTGCCTTGTACGACATGCATCAAATTTACCACTTGCTGTGGCATTAATCAACAAGAATAGCTCTGTGCCAGAATTCTCAACATGAAACAATAGAAGCAAAGAACCCTAGCCCATGTCAACTTCAGACAATCTAAGGGATATAATCAGCGAAAAGTATTGCCCTAAAGTTGAACCGCCGAGCGATCTAAGGGACACAACCGCATAATAATTTCTGGTTTTTGTGAGAAACTAGGGGTAACACGACCAAATGGAGCCTATGTGCATACATGCCAGGGGCTCTCAAAATTTATATGAAAATATTATTTCACGAATCAAAGACTGAATCAGCGTACACACTGCACAAACAATACTAAACTATCCTTGATTTTGACATAGTGATTTAAACAGATTTATGTTACTACTGGGGTATTTTCTTCGCTTTCCACAATTTCCCAACCGGAGCTCATTTCAATTTCTATCGCTTATGTCCCTTCGTTAAGAGAAACGATTCGCGTGTCTAGAGCAGATGTAGCGTGAGGGAACTTTCAGCGTGTTAGCTGCCAACAAGTTGGCCGTCTTAGCCACACTGTGTTACTGGACACATTCTGTCAACTTGCTGATGAAATTCACTGCCTTCAAACAAGCGATAATAAGAGATGTTTTTGAAATTGATTAACAATTTGACAACAACGCTTAAAAGATCTGTATTAAAGAACTTACAAAAATAAAAATCTGAGTCACAGGACGATTATTATGAAATGCCTAATCGTCATCTAACACACGGCAGAAGAATTTCGGCACAATTTTAAAAGCACGTATGAAATGTCAGAATGTAATAAGGAACTAGTAAGGCATTGTTTATACCTTTTACGCGGACGTTGCTATTTCTCTGTGGCGAAGACCAAACTCTAGCTTGTCTTCAACGTGAGAAACTATATTTAAACAAATTGTACTAGTTTGTCCTGTCAGCGCTACGTCAAGCATCGTTCTCCGGTCAGTTCATAACCAAGTCTCCTTGTCCTGTTAGCGCTATATCAAGCATCGTTCTCCAGTCAGTTCATAACCAAGTCTCCTTGTCTTGTTAGCGCTATGTCAAGCATCGTTCTCCAGTCAGTTCATAACCAAGTCTCCTTGTCCTGTTAGCGCTATGTCAAGCATCGTTCTCCAGTCAGTTCATAACCAAGTCTCCTTGTCCTGTTAGCGCTATGTCAAGCATCGTTCTCCAGTCAGTCCATAACCCTCTCCACATGTAAGCCTACCTTGCCGTGGTTGGAGAGCTTGAGCGCCCCAATGATCCCGGGAGCTATGCCGGCGGGAGTTTTACTCCTGGCAGGGTCACCCAAGCCGGACAGGTCCTGGGTGAGGGGCCAGACTAAATGGGCTGAGGAGTGGGTGGAACCCTATAGGTGTAGATGCAGAACCCACCGGCGAGTGGTACATGCTCTGGTCTGCACCAATCCACCCCCACTTCATGGGTTAAATGCTTTCTTGCCTCATTCTTCACTGTTTGTCGTCTATCACGCCCACGGCGACCGTTGCCTCAATTGGCTGTGTGTGGTGTACCCGGAAACGGGGCCTCCCAGCACTGAGGCACAGTTAAGTCCCCGATGTCACTTATCGGTGCAGAATTGAGAGAGATGGCTGAGCATCACAATCCCCCCTGTGTTGCAGCATGATGAGAACCCAGCATTGCACACTGAGCTTGGGGGGATCACTTGGGCACCAGACTTAATACTGGCTCTTGACTGGATGGCCGCATGCAGGAGATTTCTACAATGGAGGGTTGGCAGGTGGTGGGTATCTGGAAGTGGCTCTGTGCAGGACGTGAGGATTCCTTGGGAGAGCCCAAAACCAGAGCACAGCATTGTGCAAGCTCTGCATAGTTGGAGAGCCCCCTGGATGACGGGGAATGCACAGTGTGCTACCCCACCTATCCCCAACTGCTAACTTAGAACCAGAAGTGGGGTCCTCTGTATGCGTGCCAGGCCAGGATAAAACGCCTGGGAAAGAGACTGGAGCTCAGAACTCCCTAACTCAAAGTTGCAGGATGGCAGAAAAGCCACGGGAAAGACAGGGCTATTTTGAAGATAACGCAACCATATTTTCACCATACGAGCTCGGACGCCGCCTCGGTAAACAAGGTCCGCGCAGAGCAGTGACACCCCCAGGCTGCTTGCGAATAGTCTACTACTGGGAACATAAACAGATTAGGGATGAGCCCACTCTCCCGTTGAGCAGGTGCTAAAGTCGTAGATACTGGGCCAGAAGGCGCACCGGAAACCACAGTATCATGCAACTCGCTTTTTTTTTTTTCTATGGAGAGTACACCGTCAAATAAATCTCGTTCTGGTGCTCGCCCTGTGGAGCTCCACCAGGCAGGTGCAGTGCCGGGCTCTGAGCCTCGACAGAGCCCACCCTCAGCTACTGGAGGACCCTCTAGACCGTCTTGTGGAGTCAGCAGACGGCGGAGGAGAACTACTGACCAAAACAAAACAGAAAAAGAGAAACCCAGAGTGCCACTTGTCATAATGCACTGGAATGCAGAGGGAGTGAACAGCAAGCAGGCTGGATACAGCAAAAAGACAGAGCTGGAAAACATCTTGTATGAGAAGCAAGTCAGTGTTTGCTGTATCCAAGAGATTCACTTGAAAGCAGATCAAACCTTTAAAATAAGGGGATATCAATGCTTCAGATCCGACAGAAAAGATAGACGAAAAGGAGGAGTACTTACTCTTGTAAGGAATAACATTCCTGCACACGAAAGGAAAACCTTCATGGATGGAGCAGAATATCAGCTGCTGCAGATAAAGGTAGACAAGATGGAAATAGAACTCCTGAACTATTACTGTCCGAACAACAAACCTCTGAGTCTCAGCTCTATACAGGTACCAGCCACCAACTTTATAGCAGTTGGAGACTTTAATAGCCACTCCCAGAGCTGGGGCTATAACCATCTGGATCACAGAGGTGAAGAGGTTGAAACTTGGCAAGATGATCACTCCCTAATCCTAGTCAATAATGCCACAGATACTCCTACCTTCTACTCCAGAGGATGGCACACAACTTCAACACCAGATCTTGCCTTCTCCACACCAGATATAGCTGGATCTATTAGTAGAGAAGTAGGAGATCAACTAGGGGGAAGCGACCATCGCCCAATCTTTCTTACTGTCCAGAGTGCAACTCTCAGTACAGGCCCAGCCATTACAAGATGGAACTACAAAAAAGCCAACTGGGGTTTATTCAGGCATCAGGTGAACACGCTGCTGTCTACCCTCAAGGTACAGAACCGAGATATTAATGAAGTGGTAAAAGACTTCAACAGATGCATACTACAAGCTGCAAAAGAAACCATTCCCAAAGGATGCCGGCGTAACTACATACTATACTGGTCCAGCACACTCCAAGAACGTCAGGAAGCTATGGACAAGGCTAGAAAGAACGCAGAGTCTCAGCCTTCACTTGAAACTCACAACAAATGGAAAAAGGCTGTAGCAGAGTTTCAGAGAACAAAGCTAGAAGAAAAACGGAAAAGCTGGAGAACTAAAACGGCATCGCTGAACCTTGAGAAAGACGGCAGGAAACTTTGGAGATTAGTCAAGTCTCTAAAGAAGAGTGTTCCTCACCAAGGCAGACTATCACATTGGATGAAGGTGGCAAACTTTTCAGAGGAAAACAAGCTGCAGACTTGTTTGCTAGAAGATACAGTTCAGAAAGCAACTTACCCATTAACATAGACCATCAGAGAGAGATAAGAAAAGAAATACTGGCAACCATGGGACAGACAGATACTCCTGCCCCAATGAGGGAACCCATCACACTAGGAGAACTACAGAAGGCTATTTCCAAGCTTAAGTTTCAAAAGTCACCCGGCCCAGACAAAATCAGCAACGAAATGCTAGTAAATCTGAGCTCAGCAGCAAAGACAAAACTGCTTGAGATATTCAACCACAGCTGGTTGAAAGGAACGGTACCCCAAGTATGGAGAGAAGCCATCACAATACCCATACTAAAGAAAGGGAAATGTAAGACCGAGGCTGCAAGTTACCGGCCAATCAGTCTCACAAGCTGTGTTGGGAAGACTATGGAGCGAATAGTCAACCACAGATTGAAATGGTATTTAGAGTCTGAGCAGATCCTGGTGCCGGAACAAGCTGGATTTAGAGAATGCTACAGTATAGAAGACCAAGTTACTTACTTGTCTCAAGCAATAGAAGATGCCTTTCAGGAGAAGAAAAAGGTCCTAACGATCTGGGTCGACTTCAAGCAGGCCTTTGACAGGGTGTGGAAAGATGGCCTCATTGCAAAACTTGGGAGAGGTGGAATCCAAGGCAACATGATGAAATGGATCCAGTCATACTTGCATAACAGGAGAACTAGAGTCACTCTTGACGGTCTGCAGAGCAGAAAAGTGTTGCTCCATCAGGGGGTACCTCAAGGAGGAGTAATTTCCCCTACACTCTTCCTTGTTTACATCAATGACCTGGTGAAAGATCTCCCTGCAGGAGTGAAAGCTGCCTTATATGCAGATGACCTAGTACTCTGGTGCGCTGATGAAAATGTCACCACAGCAAATTATAGAATGCAGCGGGCAGCAGACATGCTAGTGTCATGGGCAGAGAAATGGTTTATCACAATAAACACAGACAAAACCTCCACAACACTGTTCTCCCTCGCCCCCAAGGACAAATCAGCTAACATACACCTAGGGACAACCGTTATCAAGGAAGAAAGCTACCCCACCTATCTTGGGGTGACATTTGACCAAAGGCTTACATGGAATAAGCATATTGAAAATGCAGAAGGAAAGGCCCGAAGACGACTAGGCATACTCAGAAAATTGGCAGGTACCAACTGGGGAGCAAATGAACGAAATCTAAAGAAGATTTATAGTGGAGTAATAAGACCACACTTAGAGTTTAGCTCAGCAGCATGGTCATCAGCTGCTAACTCACATCTGCAGTCCTTGGACAAGGTGCAAAATCAAGCTCTCAGGCTCATTACAGGAGCCATGAAAACTACACCAATAACAGAGATGCAGAAGGTTGCTGGATTACAGACATTGTCCCATAGAAGAGACACAAAGACCATGATCCAGATGGAAAAGTACAACAGTATGCCAACGCACCCAATGAAGGCAAGACTAGATGATCTGGCATTGGGACGTCTAAAGCGTAGCAGCTTTGTGCATCGGGGAAAAAGACTTATAAGACAGCATCAAGAAGACCTATCTATGAAGACAACACCACTGAAGCCCACCCTATACCCTGTACCATGGGAGCAGGCCAGCAGTGCCCTCCAAATTAATACGTCGGTCAGTGGTCTCACAAGTGGATGTGAGTATAATGATCTGCAAAAACGAACTGCTACATTGAGTATGATCCAAGAAAGCTATCCCGATCAATCATGGATACATGCCTATACAGATGGATCAGCAACTAATGCTGTTAGGAATGGAGGTGCCGGTATCTTTATCTCATATCCTGACAACCACTATGAGACTAGGCACATTCCCACTGGTAAATTCTGTTCCAACTATACAGCTGAGGTTCAAGCTCTAGAGCAAGCTGCAAATATGATTTATAACACCAACTCTGACTGCCACCAGGTAGTCATCCTCACAGATGCACTGTCTGTCCTGCAAGCTCTCAAGGGTGGTAAACTCCCGCATCTGAGAAATGAACTAAACAAGGTAGCTGCCAAAAAGAGAACCATACTTCAGTGGGTACCATCTCATTGTGGTGTACCCGGAAATGAAAAGGCAGATAAACTTGCAAAAAAGGGAGGAGAATGTGAACAAGAAGATAATGAAGTCACATACTTTGAGAAAAAGAGAGCTATCCAGACTATAAGAAGAGAACAGAACCAACCCAAAGACGACTATCACACTCTCGACCGGCAGGGACAGATAACTATTTTTCGACTCAGGACAGGGCATAACAAACTGAATAAACACATGCACAAGTTACGATTGTCTGCTTCACCACTGTGCACATGTGGATTAAACGAACAAACTGCTGAGCATGTTCTACAGGACTGTCCTCTGTATGACCAGTTAAGAAAGATATACTGGCCCAATGACTCAACACTAAATTCAAAGCTATATGGAGTTAAAGAGGAACTTCAAACAACAGTCGAATTCATCATGAGAACTCGTCTGACGGTGTAATCATCAAAGATGCGATCGCAAGAAGAAGAAGAAGAAGTCCATAACCAAGTCTCCTTGTCCTGTTAGCGCTATGTCAAGCATCGTTCTCCACTCAGTTCATAACCAAGTCTCCTTGTCCTGCGCTGCCAATTATAGTTCTGCCAATGTCTCCTTTATCCTTCTTATAATACTTCTCCACGTCTTTTGTGTATCTCTTTCTATTTCATTGACAAGGGCAAATGTAGAAGATGAACCGCCTTATGATGACATTAGATAGTTTGCTCAGTCTGATTTCGATCCACCCGCCAACGTCTTCTGTCACTTCTTGTTCCACCGTTCATCGTTTCTCTTCATATGTTCCTGTCATACCAACATTTTCATCCAATTCTGCGCAGTCATTCATTTATATCAATGCAACTTCTTGATTTTCGTTATGTTTGTATTTATTTATTTGTTGTACCTCTCCATGTTTGACAGCTATACATTAGGACTGTCTTGACATCATTCTTACTTTAAGATGTAGAATCATCAGTTACCTTCTTGTTCCCTATGGAGCACGGAGTCACCATTGTAACTGCTCACACTGCCAGAAGTCTACAAACGTTCTTCTAGCCGTGGTTTCTGTAGCAATTGGCTTTACAAGATGGGGTTGCCAGTTTCGTGTACAACCTTATGTTGGTCGCCTCATACAACATGCCTGGCGCAACAGTAGGCATATTCTTTCCTTGTCTCACCAGTTACCCCAGGGAACTACACAGAGTAAATGTAGATACCAATACTATAATAATCCTGCTTAATGAACGCAAGTTTGGCGTAATCCTTCCTAATGAATTTATTCTGTTCGAGCCACTGTGTCACCAGCTAATCACAATAGTCAATACTACCACAGCAACATATTTAAGACAATCGGAAAAGACAAGCAAGAAAACTTACGAGCAACTTGATCCGTCTACTGATGGTCATAAAGTTCCACAAAGACCATCGGTGGCAGGGCAGCAGAAGCAGTAACCTGGGCATTATCTGGCAGGCAGTATCAGATCACATGCGGTCTCTGCATCGAATGTTCGTTGCAACAGATCTCCAACGGTTTTTTGTTCTCTTGCCTTGAAGGTACAGGCGAACAATATAACCATGGACAAACAACAAAGCCTAAGAGCTGCGAATCTTCGAATTCCAGAAAATATGAATATAGCTTCAACACTTCAGCAAGGTTATGTATCACCACGAAGTAAACTTTACAAAACCATACGATCCATAGTCCAAGTCATAACGCCGTCGTGTACAGTACGAAAGATCTGATTGTACTGGGAACTTGAAAACATAACCCACCAATAATAATTCCCACCACGAGTAGTAGTAACAGGTCAACACACCCACACAATTACAACACTGAATTCATTCATCGTCAGGCGTGGGAAAATCTATCCCACAGTAACAAGCCACGTGACAAGTACGCTTTAGTGTAAGTCCTCAGTTTAACAGCACTGGCCAATGTTTACATAAACTATTTTTCAGGATAGTACGGGCTGTTGTACTATGAACCGAACCGAAGATAGTGAACACAGAAACTACCAATATTCAGACCAGCGTTCGGTATGTCTGTGCAGGTCACCTGTATAGACTCTTTTGGTTTCCTTGAGTCGAGCGAGGTTCGTCCCTATCAGCCTAGGCTGAAGTCCGTTGGTTACGTAAGAAGACAACTTCCATTAAAAAATAAGTGAGCTCTGTCAACTGAAGTATACTACTGATTAAATACTAAGCCACGACTAGGACTACTAGTGTCTATTAGCTAACACGATAAAGCCCTGCATATGGCTAGCCCTAACAAGACCACGTACATGCGTTTCGAAGTGTGGAACCTGTCACATTTTAAATGTCATTACAATAAATCATTACTCTATTTAACCAAACCGTCGCTCTGATCATGCCCTTCACACAATCATCGTCATTTGTCTTTTCGCTCTGATCATGCCCTTCACACAATCATCGTCATTTGTCTTTTCGCTCTGATCATGCCCTTCACACAATCATCGTCACTTGTTTTGTCGCTCTGATCATGCCCTTCACACAATCATCATCACTTGTCTTCTCTCTCTGATCATGCCCTTCACACAATCATCGTCACTTGTCTTGCCGCTCTGATCATGCCCTTCACACAATCATCGTCGTTACTTGTCTAGTCGCTCCTTATGGAGCATGGAGACACTATTGCATCTGGCTGCTTGCTTGAAGCCTACACTAAAGCATCTCTTATGGTGACAGTTTCTTTGCCAATTTATTTTACACCATGAGGTTGCCAGCCCCATGCAAAGCCTGATATTAGTCGCCTCTTACATCTGTCTCTGGTAGCAACAGTCTTTTTCTGTGTTCCTCTCCTTAGAGACTACTGGAAACTACAAATACTCATGGTATACAAGTACTCAGATGTTTACAGTAATATTGGGTTATTCAACTTGTAACTTCAACAGCCCAGACCGTAAGAACAGGAAGTCAGCACTCAACATGCACAAGAAAGCCACTGTATATCTATCTATCTATTGCTCGTTGACATTAAGTTAACACACTCATTTAAAGGCGTGATCACATGAGTAAGAAAGAATCCACTCGCAATAAGGGCAGTCACTTATTAAGATCACTACTAGATCATCAAGATACAAAGTGAGCATGTACATAACAGTCAAAACACCGAAGCTGCGTTCAGTGATCACGCAGATACATTTATAAGTTAAATGGATACTGAGCTGGCCATCTGTTTGTATACAGTAAAAACCATTTGCTGAATAAGCAATCTATCTTTTAAAAAAATTAAAACTTAATGGAAAGAATTCTGAAAGTAAAATAGTCGCGGGGGCGAGATAATCACATAATCTTTAAGACAGTGAAGAGAAAACTGTATGGCAACCTTTACTCTCACATACCGGACTCTTACGTTCCAAATAAAAATAACTAGATCCCTACATCAGATTGGTAGCCGCGGTAGCGCTGTGGTTAATGCACTGGCTTCCTAGCTCGGTGCTCCATGGTTCGATCCCCGGTTCAGGTGTGATTTTTTACACTGCAAACTGCTCCGGGTGTGGCAAAGAGACTGTTCTTTTTATTTTCAACCCGCCCGTTTTTTTAATTATTATTTAGGTTGTTTCTCTTTTCTCTTCTCATTTTATCAGGTTTTCTGATTTTTAGATGTTTTCATTCCTGGTCATGGTTCTAGTATTGTAGGATCAACCCAACCAACCCTTCTCTTTTCGGGGATGGGTGTAAACACCTGCCTGGGTGGTAGCGTGGGCTAGTGAGTCATTCTTGTTGATAGACAGTGTCGTACAGATAGGTTGTGAGTTATTTTTGTCCCGTCTGAGTAGAGTGGATGGTGATTGATACGTGAGAAAAAGGTGTGAGAAATAGATTTCACGGGTGATAGCTTAAGGAGAAGATATGTCTCTGGAATGAGTAAGTTTCTCTATTCCAGCCTATCTATACGACTATAATTTAGTACAAGACAACCTTGCCCTCCTCATACATATAAATATAAGTTTAACTACACACAAACACGCAGCTATGTGACAACAAGACACACACACGTGAAAAACTACGGTTAATTGGGTATGGGTCTGACCAACACACTAAGTTAAGTTTCTTTTGTTGTTTATTATTATTTAAACTTGACAACATCAAATATCTAAAGAAAGATCAAATAAAAATCAGATTTACATACATATGAAATAGCAGAATAAATGTGCCCTCCCCTTATGGAGAAAAGAACCCAAAAGTTAATAACCCAAAGGTCGAAAGTTAGCACTATGTTCCAGAGTAGACAGTAAAGTAAACAAGTTCCTACTATATGCTACCCAGTAAATTAAACAAGTTTAAGCAAAATCCAATGTTGATAAAGTCCCTGTAACAAAGAAAAATGTTCACTCTCTCTTTCATACAGTGGCCACTCAATCACTCTTACCTATTCTTGGTGATATCCCTTGGAAATACAATTATCCCTGAAATTTATGTAATGTCAGGTTCGCTTCCAAAATTGGCCCCAGTTCATCCTCTCCCAAACAAAGACTAGTGAGGTGAACGCCGAATCTGGTGCGGGTTTTTCCTGGATGAACACAATGTTACCGCCAATAGTTGATGCAAGAGCGTGATCTTGGGGTTCACAGTTAAAAGAGGAAAATACTTCCAGTATTGGGAAACATGGTTGCTAAAAATGTTACAATTGATAAATGATGATAATCATATCGGCTGGCTCTATGGTAGAGTGCCGATTCTGAAACAGCGTAAATTCTGGATGCTACGCTTGAATACGACTGTCAGAAGTCGGGAATAAATGTTATTTTTTTCACACCCCAGTGGGCTGATAAAATTGAAAAAATATTGCTGGGTTTCGTAAGTTCAGTTAAATTTACAAGTTAAAATGTTTCTCGTGTATTGTTGGCAAATACTTGCTCACCAATGAAATTGGTGACGCACAAGCCACGAAAAAGACAACATTAACCAATCAGTAAAAAAGAAAAAGAAAGACCGCTGGACGCCCTTGATCAGGTCTGCTAGGAATATATAAGAAACATTTATGGGAAAATGCTGCTATTCTATATACGAGGGGCGTTCAGAAGGAATGCACCACATCGTTTTTCTCAGCTAATAATGAAGATAGAAGCATGAAATTTTGCACACTTCAAATATGGCATGTGCCAATTGTGTGCACCAAATTGCACCGCAACAGGCGAAATAATACGGCTGCCCTAAACCGTTGAAATGGAGCGTGTTAGCAACTTGCGTTATAAACAGCGAATTGTGATAGAATTTCTCGTTGCAGAGAAGGAAACTGTTGTGAATATTCACAAGCGTCTATGTGATGTGTATGGAAGTTTTGCAGTCGACAGGAGTACAGTCAGTCGATGGGTTCAGAGAATCAAAGAATCAGGAAGTGGAGATACGGAGCTGCTTGATCGGCCGCGCTGTGAACGTCCTGCCACAACCATCAACGCAGAAATGTTGAAATGCGCTGAGGGCATTATTCGTATTGATAGGCGAATCACTACTCAACAATTGGCCTTACAGCTGTCAGTCAGCATTGGTAGTGCAAATGCAGTTATAAAAACTCTCGGATTTTCTAAGGTTTGCGCAAGATGGGTTCCTCGAAGTCTCACAAATGACCACCGAATGCAAAGGAAAGCAATTTCTTCTGAATTGTTGGAGCGTTTCAATGCTGATGGAGAGAACTTTTTGGCTAAGATCGTTACAGGTGACGAAACCTGGGCACAGCATTTTGAACCTGAGACAAAAAGACAATCAATGGAGTGGCATCATCCGCAATCACCAAGAAGAAAGAAATTCAAGACAATTCCTTCAGCTGGAAAGGTCATGATCACTGTCTTTTGGGACATTGAAGGTGTGATTCTTGTGGACGTTATGCCAAGAGGAGAGACAATCAATTCGCAAGCTTACATTAAGACATTGAAAAAACACAATCAACGTTTTCGCAGAGTTCGGCCGCACAAGAATCCAGCAGACCTGCTTCTCCTTCATGACAATGCGCGCCCTCACACAAGTCTGGCAACACGGGAAGCAATCACCAAATTGGGTTGGACTGTACTACCCCATCCACCCTATAGTCCCGATTTGGCACCCTCTGATTTTCATCTATTTGGTCCACTTAAAGATGCACTCCGTGGGACAAGGTTTGAAGATGATGAAGGAGTGATTCATGCAGCGAAGAAATGGCTACATGATCAAGACAAAATCTGGTACGGGCTAGGAATACATGCACTTGTTTCGCGCTGGCATAAAGCCGTACAAGTTGATGGGGATTATGTTGAATAATACCGATGTTTACATGACATATCCATGCATATTGTGTATAAATTTCATGCTTTTTGAATAAACAGCTCCTGAGAAAAACGATGTGGTGCATTACTTTCTGAACGCCCCTCGTAGCTACATATATGCACACAGTCAGGGACAAGACGATCTCTTATCCACTCCGTCAGTCCTGATTAAATTTAAAAGGCACACGGTGTCTTTAGCCTACCCTATCGCCCGTCGCTAGCGCTGAGTTTTCAAGTCGGAGGGAGTTATGCAACTTATAATGTCAATTATCACAAACTATCGCCGGTCGTCAAGTAGCTATTAATTTGGTCGGTGTCTGATAGTTTAGTCGTATGATATTAAATAATAGGCACTTATAATAAATACGCATAATGAAATAATACGTGAATTCTTTTCTGTCACTATCAGTCGCGCCTAGCATTTAAACCAGTCAGCTAACCGTCTCTTCTTGTGTGAGAAAGCGTGTGGTGAAAATTAACATTATAACTGAACATCTGGTATGAAATAGCTACGCGTTATTTTATTTCACTAGTTTTAACGCTAGAAAATCAAAGTGAATTATAATGGTAAAAGCTAACTCTTTTAAACACGTAAACACTAATTTCTATAACCAGACAATCAGAATGAAAATCCCCACGAATGCTATTAACACATTTTCCACAATGGTTCTAGAACTACGTGCTTAGACTATCCAAAAACTCTGAGTGACAACTGATAGCAGGTTTAAGAAAACACAGTTTATATATCATTATGTTTCTCTGATCTATAGATGATATTACTTTTCCCACTATTGTGTGAGTAACGGAGAATCAGAACAGAGTTCCCAGATATGATCGGTCTTCCGTCGAGCATTGCTAACCGACATCAGAAGAATTCTTACGTCTAACGGGTCTTCTCTGTACGAATGCCCGCTTCCGGAGATCAAAGAGCCCAGGGGTTTCTGACTTTTTCTGAGTACGAACTTCAAAAGATTATGTGTTATTCACGTGCGGTCTGTCAGGTATCGTATGATTGACAGATAAGCTCGCGTGATAAGCCGAGGTAAACAAACCTGATTTGCTACCTGTTATAACGGGTAGGTCACGAAAGTTTATAAACACTTCGTTTGCTTATGTTCAAAGAAAAGAGGCGTGACGAAAAAGTGAGTAAACACAGGCTGTAAATGCATGGTTTTGCTAGCAAATCATAGAACGCTACGAGGTCACAAAAGACTGTCAGATTACTGCAGGCTCTTTTTCCATTATACGTCACAGACGGTCAGATAAATTTACGTAACATTGTGTACATTTTCCAGCGGGCAGCGGGCTTCGTGAGCAGTTTATTCTTTTGGTTTCGATTATAATTTATGTAGCAGTCATAAGATTACGTCGAAGTGGGGTAGATGCGGTTTTGGGGAGATCATTCTAGATCTATGACTCATCGCTTCTGTCTTGCATAAGAAAATTGGCACTATATACAGGGCCCGATCTGTTAGTCTGGGTTCACAGTCCTGGATTATTATTGCCGTGAATAGTGTCAGACATAAACTCAGTCTGCCCGGTTAGTGGATATTCTGAAAGTCTGGGTATGTACGTAGATTAAATAAGTAGTGTGCAGGAATTTTAGCTAAAAAATTTCAGCAAGTCAGCGTAAGCTTTCTTCTGTGATTTCATTTTAATTTTAGTCAGTAGTTTGCCATCAATTACCTGACCTCTGCCAGTGTATTGTAAGAAGTATAGCCAGTGAAGTTCTGTGTACAATTTTTGGTGGTATTATTAATTAATATATATCAATATGTATTTAGGCCCTACGGCTGGTATAGTACGGTGTAATATATTAAGAGTACAAGACTATGTTATGATAACTTTGGGAGATAATAGTGTATGAATTCGGGAGTTTTGTTTAACTAAAGTGGCCATGGGTATTTAAGTTAGTTGCTGCAGGATACGGGTGGTGAAGGGTGCTTAGTATTATGATATGGTGTATGCAGTTGTGTAAAAATATTTGTGCTATTTTGATAACCTTCAATGGGCTGCCTTTAATATAAGAATAGTGCTGGGGAATTATTTACTAAAAGTTATACTATCGAGATACAGCGAAGCGGTGTTGTGACGCGTAACTGCCTCGGTCACGAGCTGGCCTCAGAAGCAATCAGGTCAGCCCGCGTCTGTGTTAAGCGTAAGAGACAAGCTGTTGTCTGTGAAAGAGAGGGGAAGGGGTGAGCTGTTAAGTCTGACCCGAGGGCAGAAATAGGGTAGAGCATGAGGGCTTGTATTAAGTGGAGTATTATTATGGTATGAGAAAGCGGGGTGTATGTAAATCTTTGGTTGTTAATGTGTCTGAATTATGATTTTGTGAATTGGTGTTTATAAGTAGTTATTTTGTGTTACATCCAATCACGGCGTTGTAAGTAACCCTAAGCCTGCAACGGACTTTGCCTTCTCGGAGAGGGAGGCAAGAGACATTGGTGAAATTGAAAAGCTGGGTACGCGCAAAGTAACGGGCGCCCCTAGTTACGTCTGCAAGACTGAGAGGCATTAGGAATTCTCCTGACGTGAGGAAACATATATCTCAGCGTGGATTGCCTAGAAATTGGAGCGCTTGACTCTTACGGCCCAATACACAACAGGCTACGTTGCCTGGTATTGTTTACATACTGCCACAATAAAGCAGTAGGCCAAAACCCGAAGCGTTTTAAATCGTCGTTGTGTGAGGAATTGATTGCCATCATCATTTCTAGATCTACAGCCAGAGGCAACTATATATATAGTCACCAAGGGCCCCTTCATCAGTTATTCTGGAGAGGAGATAGGGAGATCATACCTCTCTAAATGCTAACGGGAGGAAGTACCTGACGAAGGGTAACGCATCTGAGCCTCAGACGAAGACGATAGCGTCAGGAAGGCACTGAACTGAAGAAGAGGGGAGAGAGTGGAGTTTTTTCCAGGAACTGTAGAGTTAGATAGCTAATACTTAGAGTGGAGCCTCTGAGTTAGTTCTGCAGAATTCAGGGGAGTAGGATTTAGTGGTGTATAAGTTAGTTGTGTAGGACCGCCAGGAGCGCCTTTGAAGCATTTTAGTCAGATTAGTTAATAAGTCTTCCGCTGACTGGTTAAACGGGACAGAGTGAAAACTAGTGAAGAGTATTCTTGTGGTGTGTGGGACTCCACAGTGTATTTAGTTAGTAATAGTAGTGTTCAGGTGGTGGTGGCTCTTACTCAGAGACCACCCGCCCGTTATATTTCTTTAACATTAGTTGTTTTTCGTGTAGATGTGGAAGAGAGCGTGGTAATTTGATAATTGTGTCATTCATTGAATTGTTCTTTTTTCCAGGTTGTGCGAACTCGCACGTTATTGTTGTTTTTTTCGCTGTGGTAAAGATTTTTTTTTTTTTTTAAATAAACTATAAAATGTGCACTGGATCAGTTTGTCTTTTACTATACTGTACTGGTAGTTTTTAACTGTACAGTTGTGTCTGTGGCTAGTAATTAGTGTAACCCTTATCACAGCTGAGCATGAGGTGGTGAGACAGTAGCTATAAAAACAAGTCACAAATGGCGAGGGAGAGTCAATCCAGGTTCTCATCCTTAAAGCTATATGCCTCATCCTCCACAGTCACTTTAATTCTCATCTTAATCTATCTTTTCAGACTTTCCTCAAAACTGGTGTCTTGTCTCTTTACTCAGACAGACTCTTAATTAAGCCATTTCGTGACACCGGGGTCGACCCAGCCTCATGAATTGGGTACCACAGCAACTCTGGGAAGGTTAAGGCAGCCGGCGTGATGCTGACCACATCACCGCTGGTGTGCCGATGGTCAAGAAAATATGGGCCTAACACCATATTCCCAATATGCCTCAATGGGCGTGTAATGGGATCATTTACCTTTACCTACATCAGATATAAACTATTTCTGCCATACTCGGAATGTACTAGTAAGGTCGCTGCACTACATAAATCTACTTTTGCCATTCTCGGAACGAAACTAACACGGCCCCTACACTATATAAATCTACTTTTGTCATACTCAGAACGAAACTAACACGGCCCCTACACTAGATAAATCTACTTTTGTCATACTCGGAACTAAACTAACAAGGTCTCCACTCCAGATACAATTTCTCTCGTCAACATCCCCCGCCCCTTGTTTTTTCAACGACAACTTGTTGGTCCACGTTCTTTTGCTAAACTCGCAATGACAACTAGAATGAACTCCAACACGGCATATAATCTACAATCATTACGGATCCTATACTGTGGATGGATAAATATACATAGAAGAAGCCCCAAGTAGTGAAATGTCTGATGAGACTAAGAATAGGAAAGAACCAATGCACCATGGGGAATGACGTACAATGTGACTAACATGAATGGTGCTGACAACATCATGGTGTAAAACATTGTTATAGTAACCACCACTGCAACAGCACGTGAATACTTGGAACAGGCTCCGTGCTTTCAAAATAAGAATACAAAAAAAAGCTACAGGAGCTTTCACTGCATTACGAAATATATGGTGATCAAAAGAAACATAAAAATAAGATTCTTCAACTAAAAGTGTCAAGCCAGTCCTATTGTATGGCTCAGAAACACGGAAAACAACAAAAACAACAACATGAAAGCTACAGGCTTTCATAAATGGATGCTGGAATGACAAGATCAAGAACCAGACAAGTGCCAGTGAAACATGAGATGAGAAGAAGATGCTGGAGATGGATTGGATACACACTGAGAAAACGTGTTGATAGGATGACAGGGCAGTCCTTGTTCTGGCATCCCCGGGGTAAAAAAGGTAGGAGGAGACCAAAGCACACGAGGAGAAGATAACTGGAGACAGACATGAAGAAAACATGGAAAGGGAAGACCTTGAGCTGATGGCATGGGACAGGATGGCTTTGGCATACGTTTGTTGAAGGCCTATGCTCCTTCTGGACAGTCACACAATACTAAAGACAGTCACACAATACTAAAGACAGTCACATAATACTAAAGACAGTCACACAATACTAAAGACAGTCACATAATATTAAAGACAGTCACAATATTAAAGACAGTCACATAATACTAAAGATAGTCACATAATATTAAAGACAGTCATATAATACTAAAGACAGTCACACAATACTAAAGACAGTCACATAATATTAAAGACAATCACATAATACTAAAGACAGTCATATAATACTAAAGACAGTCACATAATATTAAAGACAGTCACATATTACTAAAGACAGTCACATAATACTAAAGACAGTCACATAATACTAAAGACAGTCACACAATACTAAAGACAGTCACATAATATTAAAGACAGTCACATAATACTAAAGACAGTCATATAATATTAAAGACAGTCACATAATGCTAAAGACAGTCACACAATACTAAAGACAGTCACACAATACTAAAGACAGTCACATACTATTAAAGACAGTCACATAATACTAAAGACAGTCACATAATATTAAAGACAGTCACATAATACTAAAGACATTCACATAATATTAAAGACAGTAACATAATACTAAAGACAGTCACATAATATTAAAGACAGTCACACAATGCTAAAGACCGTCAAATAATATTAAAGACAGTCACATAATACTAAAGACAGTCACATAATATTAAAGACAGTCACATAATACTAAAGACAGTCACACAATACTAAAGACAGTCACATAATATTAAAGACAGTCACATAATACTAAAGACAGTCATATAATATTAAAGACAGTCACATAATGCTAAAGACAGTCACACAATACTAAAGACAGTCACACAATACTAAAGACAGTCACATACTATTAAAGACAGTCACATAATACTAAAGACAGTCACATAATATTAAAGACAGTCACATAATACTAAAGACATTCACATAATATTAAAGACAGTAACATAATACTAAAGACAGTCACACAATACTAAAGACAGTCACATAATATTAAAGACAGTCACATAATATTAAAGACAGTCACACAATATTAAAGACAGTCACACAATACTAAAGACAGTCACACAATATTAAAGACAGTCACACAATACTAAAGACAGTCACATAATACTAAAGACAGTCACATAATATTAAAGACAGTCACATATTACTAAAGACAGTCACATAATACTAAAGACAGTCACATAATACTAAAGACAGTCACATAATATTAAAGACAGTCACATAATACTAAAGACAGTCACACAATACTAAAGACAGTCACATAATATTAAAGACAGTCACATAATACTAATGACAGTCACATAATATTAAAGACAGTCACATAATACTAAAGACAGTCACATAATATTAAAGACAGTCACATAATACTAAGACAGTCACACAATACTAAAGACAGTCACATAATAATAAAGACAGTCACATAATACTAAAGACTATCACATAATATTAAAGACAGTCACATAATACTAAAGACAGTCACACAATACTAAAGACAGTCACACAATACTAAAGACAGTCTTACTTACTTACTTACTTAGTCGTTCCCCTTCTACCGTGAGGTGTAGAGGTTTGGAAGAGAGAGCGCCAGACCATTCTATCAGCTGTCTTCCTCCCGGCCTGGCCCCACTCCAGCCCTCGGTCCCCCAAAGATTGTCCAATGCTGTCCTCCCAGCGGACTCCGGGTCGTCCTGGAGGCCTGGATCCCTGGCTCTTTGTTTCCCATGCTTGTCGTGGTAGCCGATCTTCTCCCATTCTGCAGACATGGCCAAACCATCTTAGTTGGGACTGTTCTATTTGGGTCTGCAGCGGATGGGATTTTAGGCCTTGACGGATCGTCTGGTTGCGGACCATGTCTCTTCTTGTTACTTCAACCACTTTCCTCAGATACCTCATTTTTGAGGTTTGGATCTGGCTTTTGTGGGTTGTAGTCATTGCCCACGACTCGCATCCATATGTCAAGACTGGGACATAGGTGGAGCGGTATACAGCCATCTTCGTTTTCTTACCAACCTCTTTCTTGCTGAGGAATCCACGATTTATGGCCTGAAAAAGTCTCCCAGCCGCTGCTTTTCGAGTGGCCAACTCTTCTTTGATGCCTCCCTTTCGGTCTATAATAGCTCCGAGATATTTAAAGTGGTCGACCTGCTCCAGGACCTGTTCTCACAACTTAATCTGATGTTTTCTTTCTTCTCGTGATATCACCATGGATTTTGTTTTAGAGCTGCTTATGACCATCCATCTCTTCTCCAGCTCTTCCTTCCAGACTTGCAGGTTGGATTGGAGATGTGCCTCTGATTTAGCAATCAGGGCAACATCATCAGCAAATGCCAGCTCCGAAATATAGACCTGTCTCATCTTCCAGTACCCCACTGAATACTTTCTTGTTCTCTCCTTACATGCCTTGATGACATCGTCCATAAGGAGTATGAAGAGGTAAGGTGATAGGATATCACCTTGTCTTACACCAGTGGTGGCTAAAGACAGTCACATACTATTAAAGACAGTCACATAATACTAAAGACAGTCACATAATATTAAAGACAGTCACATAATACTAAAGACAGTCACACAATACTAAAGACAGTCACATAATACTAAAGACAGTCAAATAATATTAAAGACAATCACATAATATTAAAGACAGTCATGCAATAATAATAGAGTTATAATAAATAGTCATATAATAATAAAGACATATAATAATAATAATAATAACAGAGGTAATCATTTTAATAATAAAAACAGCCACACAGAAGATGAGCCACTGAGATATTCTAGACACGTTTCATAATTTCTGCTGCTTGCCAGCGCGCACATACTCCCAAGGGAGCAGTTATAGCTATGATGAATGATCTCTCTGGGACGGTAGCACATTATCTCATATAATTTCTTGTGTCATTTACAAAGGTCGCTCATGTGGCGTGTCTACTTTTATTTAAGTCAGTGTGTACTTATGAAGATTGCAACATTTGTAATCTACACATCCACGAAAGTCTGTTGGTAAGTTACTTAACGAATGATATTTATGTACACACTAATTAGATTTGTCACATACGTAAAAGGTAAAGGAAATCCCCGTAGGGGAGTGAAGTGTTAGAGACTTCACTATACTAGGACCAACTTTATAAGGTGGGGTGGAAATTCTCTGCCACTGCCTTCCATAACTCACGAGCAGAGTCAGGCGCCAATTTACAGCTGGGTAGACTGCGATATAACAGAAGCCCTACACCGTTAGTTGAGATACAAGACAAGCCCTACACCGTTAGTTGGGATACAAGATAAGCCCTACAATTACAGACATTGTAAAGCAGCAGCAGTATTCTACTTCATCATCATCATACTCATTTCCCTTTGTGCTCCCTGTGGAGCAAGGAGCCACCACTACAGCTGGTCCCTATGCAGATGTAGTGTTTTTAAACTGTTCGGAGTGACTAAGAGGTATGGCGTCCGTCTGATGCCAAGCCTTCTCGGATAAGGGCGAAAAAATAGGAGGTCCCGTGTGCAAGTTGCGCACGTTAAAAATCCCATGGCAGTTGGAAATCGTAAAGAGTAGGCCTATCAGGCCGCTGCCTTAGCAAAAATTTAAAAATTAGAAACCTACCCACCACAAACATATTTATAGAATGTGTGATTCCTGTATACACACATTTGGATTCTCGCCGGTGCTACAGAGTTCGTGCACTGTGCTGAGATCCTCCTGGTGTGATCTAAGGGGAGAGATTGGAGCACTGATGGAGTAGAGTCCGTGTACAATGAGAAGATAATCCTTACAAACCAAACCAAAGTGTTATTTCTTCACTCCTATCCAACAACAACAACAAAAATGATGGGACACAAACGTGGAAATAAAGATAATGACCTGCCATTGTATTATATAACATTGAGTTGTATTTACAACTCAATGTCAGACCTGGTCTGTTTAATACGTGATTTCATAGCGGCCAGCTATTTTTACACGCTTTTATTTAACTTTTTGTTATAATGTATGTCCCTTTCAAATCTTGCAATCGATTTTTCAATCACTTCCAGATGAGCAATAGCTCTGAAACTTGGCATAGTTGTGTATTCCCGATGACAATACAATAATAAGTCAATTATTTAATAATTTAATATTGTAATTATGACATTATGAGTAATTAATGTTTTTCGTAAAGAAATGTAAACAAATTAGTGGCCATAATCAAGTTAATTAAAAATTCAAGAGTACTTGGTGTGATTTATTTTTTTCTATGCGTAAAACAGGGCAGTACTCAAACAAGTGTCTAGCTAAATCAAGGGAAACAATCCACATTAAAAAATTATGAATCAAGGGAAAGCCGAGTTCGATCTCTAGATGGCCTTCAAATTGAAGAAATTGATTGCACCAAATTAACAGGCACAAGGCCATGTAATATTGACGCTCTAAACAGAAATGGATCGCGTAAGAAATTTTAGACCAGATTTACAATAAGTAAAAATATTGTTTATGTTTTAGTATGTCATAATTTTTCTAAAACTAAAAAGAAGAAAATAAAATAAATATTTTAAACACACGCTTTTAATGCACTAAAAACCCAAAAATAATTGTTCAAGGAGTTTATAGCTTGCAGTCAAAAAATGTAACATCAAATTGACAAAAAGCGTAACGGAAGTTGACTGGACACGTTAGATTTTATTGTATTTTATTTCTGGGGAAAAAAACATAAATAAAACTTATTTTTTCAAATGGCAGTTATTGAAGCTAGTTTTGACATTCGTTTCATGTATACTGACGTTTTCAATCAGCACGTGCAACTAGATTACGTTACGGGCTGCTTCATCAGTCATCAGCGTAAATCGTTGGGCCAGACATGATGACGTAAAGGTAATGAATGAGTTAGCTTTTGTTACAGATCGCTACCGAACGTAAACGAGAATTGAGAGAGAGAGAGAGAGAGAGAGAAAGAGAGAATGAGAGAGAGAAAGAGAAAGACAGAGATAGAATACTGGCACACGAGTCAAGTTGATGTGTCGCCATGACGGAACAGCCAGATCTGCTTAAAAGGTAAAGCTAGCCCAATAGCAGATACAGCCCTAGGGGAGTGAAGTGTTAGAGATTCCATTTTTGACGTGGGCTTAACCAGTTCCCTTCCTCACCGCTTTTGCATTCCTTAACTCGAGCAGAGTCAGCTAGCCATTTACAGATGGTTAGAGTGTAGAGTGACGCTATCATGTTTCCAACCCGGTAACTTTGCTGCACAGGCCAGCGCTCTAAACAGTCTTTCCAACCGGACGCTGAGGTTCTGCTTTTGGCTTGATAAGTCTATGCACGCGTGCAGACGTATAAAGCATGTTGGTGTTGGAGAATGACATCTCTCACACAATTGAGGTGTAATCTGTCCGTGTTAACACGAACAATGTGTAAATACCGGTCTCTTAGGTAATCACTCTTGTCTCATTTTATTTATCTGTATCTCGTACAATAACACAAGCCAGGTAAAACCCACCGCGTTACAATTAGACAGAAGATTCTTCACGATTATCTAATGAACAGAACCAAACCAGGCACCATCTCCGCATCGAACGTTGGCTGAAAGGATCACGGACATATCATGCAGACAACTATTAAACTCTTACACTTCTTCCTGTGTGCAACTTTCTTCCTGTGTGCAATTTTCTTCCTGTATAAAACCCTGAGAGCGCATTCAAAGGATTATAAAATCTATTTCAAATACAAAGACTCAAGGTATCAACAGCGTTATGTCTCTCTGTGTAAGAACTGTTCTTTAGTACTTAGCAGCAAAATGGAAAACAGGCAAGAAAACAGAAAATATTCGGTGATAGAGTCCAGACACCAAAGCTTCAAGATTATACTAAATAAACAGATATATCATCTGTCCCACTCAGCCCTCAATTTGGCCAAATGGTGTCTAGAACTGCTGATAATACTTTCAATTTCATCTTATTTGCTTACTGGCAACATCCATCCTAATAATGTATTCGAGATTGTATATCAGTTAATTAAAATGATAATTATGTATGGATTAGCTAAGAGGTTAGAGCGTTATCCACTAATGGCGAAGTTCCTGGGTTCCTGGATCTAAACCTGGTAGCGTCACGTTCCAGTCTACCCAGCTGTATATGGGTACATGACTCCGCTCTTGAGTTAGGGAAGACACAAGCCGCGAGGGAGGGAACTGGTCACCCCCAACTCACAAAAAAGGTGACCCTAGAAAGGTGAAGTCTCAAACACTTCACTCCCTTACGGCAGTATATGGCTACGGATATATCTTGACCTTTATATAACTATATATGCTTTCTATTTTGTTAACCTTAAACAATCATACATCCTCTACTATTAAATAACAAAATATATGTATAAAATAAAAAACGAATGTATGTGTGTGTGTGTGTGACTGTGGAGTGTACGTGATTGTGAGTGTGTGGAGTGTGAGTGTGTGGAGTGTGCGTGTGTGTGTGTGTGTACACACACCACAATACATGTGGATCACCAACATCAACAATCACACACAAATACTTACACACAAACATCAACAAATACACAAACATCGACAAATACACACATTTTAACACGAACAAATACTGTACATACAAACACAAACAAACACGCGCACATGACTGCACAAAAAAAAAACCACATGAAGACAAACATACAAACACATACAAACAAATATATACACAAACAAGAAGGAAAATGTTCAAAAAATAATAAAAATGTAACAAATTAAAGACACACACATTCAAGAATATATATATATATATATATATATATATATATATATATATATATATATATATATATATATATATATATATATATATATATATATATATATATATATATATATATATATATATATATATATATATATATATATACGCACTCTCTCCCTCGGAGAACAGTTAGTAAAGAATTATACAAGTATATATATATACGCACTCTCTCCCTCGGAGAACAGTTAGTAAAGAATTATACAAGTATATATATATATATATATATATATATATATATATATATATATATATATATATATATATATATATATATATATATATATATATATATATATATATATATATATAAATCAATAGCCATCTAGGCACTCTCTCCCCACAAAACTGTAAGTCAAGAGCCATCCACTCTCTACCCACAAAACTGTAAGTCAAGAGCCATCCACTCTCTACCCACAAAACGGTAAGTCAAGAGCCATCCACTCTATACCCACAAAACTGTAAGTCAAGAGACATCTAGGAACACTCTCCCCAAAGAACTTTAAGTCAAGAGCCATCCACTCTCTACCCACAGAACTGTAAGTCAAGAGCCATCCACTCTCTACCCACAGAACTGTAAGTCAAGAGCCATCCACTCTCTACCCACAGAACTGTAAGTCAAGAGCCATCTACGCACTCTCTCACCACAGAAGAGCAAGACAAGAACCATATATCCACGCAGTCTCTCACCACATAACAGCAAGTCAAGAACCATATATCTACTCACTCTCTCACCAGAACTATAAGCCAAGAACAGATCATGAGTGCTAAAAGACGGGAGGATTAAGTCAACAGCCTGGCAGAATTTCAGGAACAAGATGACCCTTTGATCATTATTTTGTCTCGCGTATTCCAAAAACATGGCTGAGAGCAGAAAACCCCTGCGATTGGCTGATTAAGTTTCCGACTGTAAACTTAAATCCTGAGCAGAAATGATCTCAGACTGTGCACAGATAATTATGCGTTTCATGAGCTCCAGCGTTACTGGAATGTGAGGGTCAAAATGAAGGAATGAAGACAGACAGACGGACGGACAGACAGACATCTACACATGCAGACAATGAGATGGCAATAAAGAGCTTGTCATTATCATCATCACTGTTTTTTCTTGTCCCCTCCTTTGCAGCCTAGTGTACCAGTGTAGCTGGTCCTTTATCAAGGCTTAGCCTAGTGTACCAGTGTAGCTGGTACTTTGTCAAGGCTTAGCCTAGTGTACCAGTGTAGCTGGTACTTTGTCAAGGCTTAGCCTAGTGTACCAGTGTAGCTGGTACTTTATCAAGGCTTAGCCTAGTGTACCAGTGTAGCCGGTCCTTTGTCAAGGCTTAGCCTACTGTACCAGTGTAGCCGGTCCTTTGTCAAGGCTTAGCCTACTGTACCAATGTAGCTGGTCCTTTGTCAAGGCTTAGCCTAGTGTACCAGTGTAGCTGGTCCTTTGTCAAGGCTTAGCCTAGTGTACCAGTGTAGCCGGTCCTTTGTCAAGGCTTAACCTACTGTACCAGTGTAGCCGGTCCTTTGTCAAGGCTTAACGTACTGTACCAGTGTAGCCGGTCCTTTGTCAAGGCTTAGTCTAGTGTACCAATGTAGCTGGTCCTTTGTCAAGGCTTAGCCTAGTGTACCAGTGTAGCT
This sequence comes from Oreohelix idahoensis, assembly GCA_024509875.1. Classification (NCBI taxonomy): domain Eukaryota; kingdom Metazoa; phylum Mollusca; class Gastropoda; order Stylommatophora; family Oreohelicidae; genus Oreohelix; species Oreohelix idahoensis. The sequence continues at coordinate 87,960 of JAMPIV010019836.1, forward strand.
TGTACATTGTCAAGGCTTAGCCTAGTGTACCAGTGTAGCCGGTCCTTTGTCAAGGCTTAGCCATGTGTACCAGTGTAGCTGGTCCTTTGTCAAGGCTTAGCCTGGTGTACCAGTGTAGATGGTCCTTTGTCAAAGCTTAGCCTAGTGTACCAGTGTAGCCGGTCCTTTGTCAAGGCTTAGCCTACTGTACCAGTGTAGCCGGTCCTTTGTCAAGGCTTAGCCTAGTGTACCAGTGTAGCCGGTCCTTTGTCAAGGCTTAACCTACTGTACCAGTGTAGCCGGTCCTTTGTCAAGGCTTAACGTACTGTACCAGTGTAGCCGGTCCTTTGTCAAGGTTTAGTCTAGTGTACCAATGTAGCTGGTCCTTTGTCAAGGCTTAGCCTAGTGTACCAGTGTAGCCGGTCCTTTGTCAAGGCTTAGCCTAGTGTACCAGTGTAGATGGTCCTTTGTCAAGGCTTAGCCTAGTGTACCAGTGTAGCCGGTCCTTTGTCAAGCTTAGCCTACTGTACCAGTGTAGCCGGTCCTTTGTCAAGGCTTAGCCTAGTGTACCAGTGTAGCCGGTCCTTTGTCAAGGCTTAACCTACTGTACCAGTGTAGCCGGTCCTTTGTCAAGGCGTAACGTACTGTACCAGTGTAGCCGGTCCTTTGTCAAGGCTTAGTCTAGTGTACCAATGTAGCTGGTCCTTTGTCAAGGCTTAGCCTAGTGTACCATTGTAGCTGGTCCTTTGTCAAAGCTTAGCCTAGTGTACCAGTGTAGCTGGTCCTTTGTCAAGGCTTAGCCTAGTGTATCAGTGTAGCTTGTACATTGTCAAGGCTTAGCCTAGTGTACCAGTGTAGCTTGTACATTGTCAAGGCTTAGCCTAGTGTACCAGTGTAGCTTGTACAATGTCAAGGCTTAGCCTAGTGTACCAGTGTAGCTTGTACATTGTCAAGGCTTAGCCTAGTGTACCAGTGTAGCTTGTACATTGTCAACGCTTAGCCTAGTGTACCAGTGTAGCTTGTACATTGTCAAGGCTTAGCCTAGTGTACCAGTGTAGCTTGTACATTGTCAAGGCTTAGCCTAGTGTACCAGTGTAGCTTGTACATGATGATAACGACGTTGATGATGATGTTGATGATGATGATGATGACGACCACCACGTTGTTGTTGATGATGATGATGATGATGATGATGATGATGATATACTGACTTCCATAACAGCCAAATGTTTCGAAGTCGCACCACGGATACCTTTCTGAAGAATCCTCCGACTGCGACAAATTTGATAAACAAAAATCCATAAAGTCACTCACACGTGATAATTATTTTATGTTCCAGCCTATGACCCTAAAAACACCTCCGCCTCTGACAATGTTTTATGTGCACCGAATCAAGCGGTTTCTGACAAGATAAGTAGAGGCATGAAAACTCAAGGCATCCATCTACATGTAGGCAGACAGATATACATATTAAACAGATATGAATGAGTTTTCGTAAGGTAGCCCACGGCAGCCTGTCAGATATATCTAGATGAAGAAACAAATGTAAGTAGTAAAATGTTCATGGTCGCGGATTATAAATAGTCTCATGTTGTGCGAAATAGCTCGTCCACAGTCATGGATTTTTCTGTCTCTGGGTGCAATCATCTGCTCTCACAGGGGCTGGTTTCCTACTTTGGGTGCAAAAAAACTGCCCACTAATGCGTGATTTCCTACTTTAGGTGCAAAAAACTGCCCACTGTTGCATGGTTTCCTACTTTATGTGCAAAACACTGCCCACTATTGCGCGGTTTCCTACTTTAGGTGCAAAAAACTGCCCACTATTGCATGGTTTCCTACTTTAGGTGCAAAACACTGCCCACTATTGCGTGGTTTCCTACTTTAGTGCAAATAACTGCCTATTGCATGGTTTCCTACTGTGGCAGTAAGGGAAGGAAGAGTGAAAAGTCTAACCTGAGTTGGTATAGAGGGGGTAGAAAAAGGGGATGCGCAAGAAGAGGGTTGCGCATAAGAAGGGTCAAAACAGAACAGAGGTTAGGCACGTTTTTCTCAACATGAGGCAGAAGCGTGATCCAGGCCGAGCAAGACAGGTACTCAAGTAGGAGAGGCAGCCATGTTGAAGTCTATAGTGAAGTTGACAAGGTGCTGTGTAATTTCGTAATGCACGGAGACAAGATTGGGTAGCAATAACCCAACATATTGATATTATTAATTCTTGACAAGAATGAAGAACGAAGGAGCGAGTTAGGCTCCACTCAGAGAAGGGTACGTAGAGTGAATTAGTTACGTCCATACCGTAGTCCTGTTACTCGGCTAAGATAGTGGCCATCTAGAACCAGGGAAAGGAACAACCCTGAAGGAGTCCGGTATCACTTCAATAACCTGAACCTAAATCGATAGTATCAATGGACAAGGATTTGCTTAGACGGAGTAAAGGATGTAGATACTAGTAACATCTGAACAAAAGTAGATAAAAGACATTACAATACTGAATATAATTCTCAATGGTGAGCGAGTGTTAAAGAGGAAGTGGGACGGACCAAGATTATTGGAGGTCCGGTTAACAGCAGTAGTCCACATTGTCAATAAACCGTATTCCAGTTGACTGTGGCGTTCCCTATTTGTATAGAAGATCTGCTTAGCGTTATATCGTCGATCACTGTGTGTGTTGTAACCATTCATTAATCATAAAGTTGATCGCTACCTTCTGGGGCAAAGAAATCCTGGGTAAGCAACGGCCACACAATACGAAATGGTGAGGTGACTGCGCTGTAACACTACTTTCGGTGCAAAAAACTGCCCACTATTGCGTGGTTTCCTACTTAAGCTTTAAAAAAGTGTCCACTATTGCTTGGTTTCCTACTTTAGGTGGAAAAAACAGCCCACTATTGCGTGGTTTTCTACTTTAGGTGCAAAGAACAGCCCACTATTGCGTGGTTTCCTACTATGGGTGCTGAAAACTGCCCACTATTGCTTGGTTTCCTACTTAAGGTGTAAAAAACTGCCCACTATTGCTTGCTTTCCTACTTTAGGTGCAAAAAACTGTCCACTATTGCTTCGTTTCCTACTTTAGGTGCAAAAAAACTGCGCACTATTGCGTGGTTTCCTACTTTAGGTGCAAAAAAACTGCCCACCATTGCATGGTTTCCTACTTTAGGTGCAAAAAACTGCGCACTATTGCGTGGTTTCCTATTTTAGGTGCAAAAAACTGCCCACTATTGCTTGGTTTCCTACTTTACGTGCAAATAACTGCCAACTATTGCTTGGTTTCCAACTTTAGGTGCAAAAAACTGCCCACTATTGCTTGGTTTCTGTCTTTGGGTGTTAACCTCTGCCCACTATTGCATGGTTTCCTACTTTAGGTGCAAAAAAACTGCCCACTATTGCTGGGTTTCCTACTTTAGATACAAAAAACTGCACACTATTGCTTGGTTTCCTACTTTAGGTGCAAAAAACTGCCCACTATTGCATGGTTTCCTACTTTAGGTGCAAAAAAAACTGCCCACTGTTGCGTGGTTTCTGTCTTTGGGTGTTAACCTCTGCCCACTATTGCGTGGTTTCTGTCTTTAGGTGTTAACCTCTGCCCACTATTGCGTGGTTTCTGTCTTTGGGTGTTAACCTCTGCCCACTATTGCGTGGTTTCTGTCTTTGGGTGTTAACCTCTGCCCACTATTGCCAAGTTTCTGTCTTTGGGTGTTAACCTCTGCCCACTATTGCGTGGTTTCTGTCTTTGGGTGTTAACCTCTGCCCACTGTTGCATAGTGTTTGTCTTTGGGTGTTAACCTCTGCCCACTGTTACATAGTTTCTGTCTTTGGATGTTAACCTCTGCCCACTATTGCGTGGTTTCTGTCTTTGGATGTTAACCTCTGCCCACTATTGCGTGGTTTCTGTCTTTGGGTGTTAACCTCTGCCCACTATTGCCAAGTTTCTGTCTTTGGGTGTTAACCTCTGCCCACTATTGCGTGGTTTCTGTCTTTGGGTGTTAACCTCTGCCCACTATTGCGTGGTTTCTGTCTTTGGGTGTTAACGTCTGCCCACTGTTGCATAGTTTCTGTCTTTGGATGTTAACCTCTGCCCACTGTTGCATAGTGTTTGTCTTTGGGTGTTAACCTCTGCCCACTGTTGCATAGTTTCTGTCTTTGGATGTTAACCGCTGCCCACTATTGCGTGGTTTCTGTTTTTTGGGTGTTAACCTCTGCCCACTATTGCGTGGTTTCTGTCTTTGGGTGTTAACCTCTGCCCACTATTGCGTGGTTTCTGTCTTTGGGTGTTAACCTCTGCCCACTGTTGCATAGTGTCTGTCTTTGGGTGTTAACCTCTGCCCACTATTGCGTGGTTTCTGTCTTTGGGTGTTAACCTCTGCCCACTATTGCGTGGTTTCTGTCTTTGGGTGTTAACCTCTGCCCACTGTTGCATAGTGTCTGTCTTTGGGTGTTAACCTCTGCCCACTATTGCGTGGTTTCTGTCTTTGGGTGTTAACCTCTGCCCACTACTGCGTGGTTTCTGTCTTAGGGTGTTAACCTCTGCCCACTGTTGCATAGTGTCTGTCTTTGGGTGTTAACCTCTGCCCACTATTGCGTGGTTTCTGTCTTTGGGTGTTAACCTCTGCCCACTGTTGCATAGTTTCTGTCTTCGTGTGCTTTCATCTGCTCACAGTGGTTGGTTTCCTTCTGTAGGTGCAATCAACTGGCCACTGTTGCAGAGTTATCTGACTTCGGGTGCTATCATCTGCCACTTAAAAAGTACACAGTTATCTGCACAGTTTCGACCCGCCTTGTTTTCCCCGTTGTATTTTTCTCTATTCGACGAATCCATCTTTATGTTAAAGTCCTCGCAACCTCTCACTACTATGATTCCCCCTCCCTCCCCCAACAACCACCCCAGAAACTAACGATTTTATTACCATTATCAAATGATCCCAGACAGTTTTACTGCTGATGATGGTTTATGAATGAAGACCTGGACAACTAGTACCTATTGGGTCTCTGAGGTGACGACACCGCAAGAATAGGTCTACTGACGACTCTAGAATGTCGTTTAAGAGGCGACTAACATCACGTGGTGCATGGAGTTAACATAAAGGCTTTTGGTGAGGGTTTACTTTAAGTGTACAAGCTGTTGGGGTGGCTACATCCTCCATAAGGAGCAGAAAGGAAAATGATGGTGCTGATGATAACTTGTATCAGTTTATTTTTAACAATAATGACAATAACACTACCAGCATGAAGTTCCCACAAATAGAACTTACATTCGTCATAAGAAAACGAGCACAGATAACAAAAGTCAGGGGAGATAACTAAACACAGCGGGAGGCAAATCTCCGAGAAAGAACTGCTGGGAAGCGGCTAATAAACGTGTTAAATATAAAATGTGCTGACGCGAAAGATTAAGCATACGGTCTTCTAGGTTACCACACCCGGACCGTTCACGTTTCTCGTGAGTCAATATTCTCCCTCCCATTTTCTTAGCCTGTTTTCTCCTTTCATCTACCTGCAATCTGCCATTCTAAGTCCTTCCGGCGCCAACCACTGAAGATACAAATTGATGTTCACTGATTGAATCCCTTAAGTCAGGGGTGGGCATAAGGTAGATCCTGATCTAACGGTAGATCACAGTGGATGATCTGTTAGATGTCTAGGTGATGAAGGGGGAAAAGAGAAATAATGTTAATGCTGGTGAAATGTCTAGCTAGCCCGCTACCGAAGAAATGAAAAGCGCGATGTTCCCACGATTAAAGGTAGTTTTTATTTATTCCCATGATTAAAGCTAGTTTTTATTTAATCCCACCGAAAACACATGAGCTAGCTTAAAATATGTCACTTTAATCGTGAACTACAGGAGATAGGAACACGATATTTTCTTTCAAGTGAAGTTAACATTCCGTCAAATATCATTTGGTTTGAATTTTCCACCGCTCTGCTGATGGGATTGTGGGAAGGCGAACGTCTGGCTGAGATAAAAATTCCGTTTAGACTGAACTTATCCCAAGTATTTGTATTCTGAAACCTGAAATCCCACATGATCGTATCAAGTTATATCTTCAGAGAGCTCAGTGTTTCAAAACAGTATTTCCACAGTTCCTGGATTACCTGTTCTATGTGATTAGATAGAAGGTGGAAAGACTTGCCGGGAGTCTATCAAGAGATGAACACAGAGCAGCTGCTACCTCAAGCATGCCATAAGAGGCGATTAAATGTGAGTTTGAATATTGGTCTCGCAGCCTCACTATGTAGAACAAACTGGTACTGAAAGAATCATGACAACAGCACATGAACTAAGTTGTCGCCGACCTCCTGCAAGAGGATCAACGGCTACCGCAGTTCCATTATCCGTCATCGCCATCATTTGTTCTATAGCACCTTACCGGACATGAAGCTTTCGTCTGCTGCTGGTCATTCTGGCGGGAAACCTGTATGAAAGCACATGCACTTGCAGCGGTGATAGCTGTAGCGACGTTTTATATGACGACGTTGTCCACTAGTTTTAATGTACGCAAAGGGAGAAAGAACAAGGAAATCGCTGACAAACATTAGCATTATTATCGATGACAAATGTCAGGTATTACGACTGCATTATGCCCAGAACACTTTACGTTCACAAGTTCGTGCTATATGCCACTTTCTGAAGACACATTAATACACAGAAAATGAAAAACTGATTTCAGATGTTTTTTCTGTCCTGTACCATACGCTCAAGGACCATTCCATTTCATCGTTATACCCTTCATGTCTCCGCGTGTTTCTAAAGCCACCTGTTTTAGCTACCCTGGAGATTTGAGAAAAGGACTTCCTGGTTATTGCTATCAACTGGTTCCGTCAATATGTGTCCTTCCCAACGCCACCGTCTTTCGCCATCTCTTGTTCCACTAGTACTGGGCAGGTTCTTGTCATGAGTGCCACAGTGGTGATCTTCTCATGGTATATCAATGCCCTCTATTCTGTGCAAGCATCCAGTTATGAAAGTATCTAACTGCCTGAATGATCTATGTTATTCTCCACGTTTCCCAGACAGGCAATAAGACTCTTTTGACATCTGAGTTGAAGATTCTCATCCCACCAATAAACAAAATCTATTCATACACACACCTATTTCGAATACGGATAAGAACACACACTGGTTACGAAGTATTTACTTATGAATTTGTAGATGCCTTGAATTAAGATCACTGACCATTATCATCCACGTGATTTGCGTATATTAATCGTGTTGCGTGACTGATACATTAAACGACACCCAAGAAGTTACAGAATGTCATAAGTGTGTGCTAGAATATAAGTATAGAAATGGTATGACAACATGGCCAATGTGGAACAGATGACAATAACCAGACGGGTGCCTGTGGAATAACAGATGAGAAGACGCTGGAGATGGATGGGGCACATATTGAAAATTTCTGTTGATAGCATTACAAGGCAGTCCTTATTCTAGAATCGACAGGGTAACGGAGGTACAAAAGGTAAAAGTAAAGGATCCCGATACACGCCCATTGAGGCATACTGGGGATACGGTGTTAGGCCCATATTGTCTTGACCATCGGCACACAAGGGATGATGTGGTCAGCATCAGGCCGGCCTCCTTAACCTTCCCAGAGTTGCTCTGGTACCCAATTCATGAGGTTAGGTCGACCCCGGAGCCGTTTGTGGTACACGGAGACCGAGAAATAAAGAGAAGAGAACTGGAGACAGAAAACACAAAACGTGGACAGGCTTAAAGCAAATGGCACGGGTCAAGGTAAGGCTTGGGCATACACTTGTTGAAGGCATTTGCTCTGTAGGGGGCTTAAGGATAATAATGGTGATGATTGTTATACAATGTCCCGGCATAATGGTGATGATTGTTTTACAATGTCCCGGCATAATGGTGATGATTGTTATACAATGTCCCGGCATAATGGTAATGATTGTTATACAATGTCTCGGCATAATGGTGATGATTATTTTACAATGTCCCGGCATAATGGTGATGATTGTTTTACAATGTCCCGGCATAATGGCGATGATTGTTATACAATGTCCCGGCATAATGGTGATGATTGTTTTACAATGTCCCGGCATAATGGTGATGATTGTTATACAATGTCCCGGCATAATGGTGATGATTGTTATACAATGTCCTGGCATAATGGTGATGATTGTTTTACAATGTCCCGGCATAATGGTGATGATTGTTATACAATGTCCCGGCATAATGGTGATGATTGTTATACAATGTCCCAGCATAATGGTGATGATTGTTATACAATGTCCTGGCATAATGGTGATGATTGTTTTGCAATGTCCCGGCACAATGGTGATGATTGTTATACAATGTCCCAGCATAATGGTGATGATTGTTTTGCAATGTCCCAGCACAATGGTGATGATTGTTATACAATGTCCCAGCATAATGGTGATGATTGTTATACAATGTCCTGGCATAATGGTGATGATTGTTTTACAATGTCCCGGCATAATGGTGATGATTGTTATACAATGTCCCAGCATAATGGTGATGATTGTTTTACAATGTCCTGGCATAATGGTGACGATTGTTATACAATGTCCCGGCATAATGGTGATGATTGTTTTACAATGTCCCGGTATAATGGTGATGATTGTTTTACAATGTCCCAGCATAATGGTGATGATTGTTATACAATGTCCCAGCATAATGGTGATGATTGTTTTACAATGTCCCGGCATAATGGTGATGATTGTTACACAATGTCCCGGCACAATGGTGATGATTGTTTTACAATGTCCCGGCATAATGGTGATGATTGTTATACAATGTCCCGGCATAATGGTGATGACTGTTATACAATATACCGGCATAATGGTGATGATTGTTATACAATATACTGGCATAATGGTGATGATTGTTATACAATATACCGGCATAATGGTGATGATTGTTATACAATATAACTGGCATAATGGTGATGATTGTTATACAATATACCGGCATAATGGTGATGATTGTTTTACAATATACCGGCATAATGGTGATGATTGTTATACAATATACCGGCATAATGGTGATGATTGTTATACAATGTCCCGGCATAATGGTGACGATTGTTATACAATGTCCCGGCATAATGGTGATGATTGTTATACAATGTCCCGGCATAATGGTGATGATTGTTACACAATGTCCCGGCATAATGGTGATGATTGTTATACAATGTCCCGGCATAATGGTGATTATTGTTATACAATGTCCCGGCATAATGGTGATGATTGTTATACAATATACCGACATAATGGTGATGATTGTTATACAATATACCGGCATAATGGTGATGATTGTTATACAATATACCGGCATAATGGCTTGACTAATTTATGATGATGTATGTGTACATGTGACTCTGCTGAACTTAAATGTGCAGCAGCTAGCATACAAGTCACCTGTCGAGACATCATACAAATTAATAATGATATACATTACAAAGATACCCACAGGTAGTAGCGACAACATTACAAAGATACCCACAGGTAGTAGCGACAACATTACAAAGATACCCACAGGTAGTAGCGACAACATTACAAAGATACCCACAGGTAGTAGCGACAACATTACAAAGATACCCACAGGTAGTAGCGACAACATTACAAAGATACCCACAGGTAGTAGCGACATCATTACAAAGATACCCACAGGTAGTAGCGACAACATTACAAAGATACCCACAGGTAGTAGCGACAACATTACAAAGATACCCACAGGTAGTAGCGACAACATTACAAAGATACCCACAGGTAGTAGCGACAACATTACAAAGATACCCACAGGTAGTAGCGACAACATTACAAAGATACCCACAGGTAGTAGCGACAACATTACAAAGATACCCACAGGTAGTACCGACAACATTACAAAGATACCCACAGGTAGTAGCGACAACATTACAAAGATACCACAGGTAGTAGCGACAACATTACAAAGATACCCACAGGTAGTAGCGACAACATTACAAAGATACCCACAGGTAGTAGCGACAACATTACAAAGATACCCACAGGTAGTAGAGACAACATTACAAAGATACCCACAGGTAGTAGAGACAACATTACAAAGATACCCACAGGTAGTAGAGACAACATTACAAAGATACCCACAGGTAGTAGAGACAACATTACAAAGATACCCACAGGTAGTAGCGACAACATTACAAAGATACCCACAGGTAGTAGCGACAACATTACAAAGATACCCACAGGTAGTAGCGACAACATTACAAAGATACCCACAGGTAGTAGCGACAACATTACAAAGATACCCACAGGTAGTAGCGACAACATTACAAAGATACCCACAGGTAGTTAGCGATACCCCACAGGTAGTACAACATTACAAAGATACCCACAGGTAGTAGAGAAAAAATTACAAAGATAACCCCAGGTAGTAGAGACAACACTACAAAGATACCCACAGGTAGTAGAGACAGATCCCACAGGTAGTAGAGACAACATTACAAAGATACCCACAGGTAGTAGCGACAACATTACAAAGATACCCACAGGTAGTAGCGACAACATTACAAAGATACCCACAGGTAGTAGAGACAACATTACAAAGATACCCACAGGTAGTAGCGACAACATTACAAAGATTACAAAGATACCCACAGGTAGTAGCGACAACATTACAAAGATACCCACAGGTAGTAGCGACAACATTACAAAGATACCCACAGGTAGTAGCGACAACATTACAAAGATACCCACAGGTAGTAGAGACAACATTACAAAGATACCCACAGGTAGTAGAGACAACATTACAAAGATACCCACAGGTAGTAGCGACAACATTACAAAGATACCCACAGGTAGTTAGCGACAACATTACAAAGATACCCACAGGTAGTAGCGACAACATTACAAAGATACCCACAGGTAGTAGCGACAACATTACAAAGATAACCCACAGTAGTAGAGACAACATTACAAAGATACCCACAGGTAGTAGCGACAACATTACAAAGATACCCACAGGTAGTAGCGACAACATTACAAAGATACCCACAGGTAGTAGCGACAACATTACAAGGATACCCACAGGTAGTAGAGACAACATTACAAGGATACCCACAGGTAGTAGCGACAACATTACAAAGATACCCACAGGTAGTAGAGACAACATTACAAAGATACCCACAGGTAGTAGCGACAACATTACAAGGATAATCACAGGTAGTAGCGACAACATTACAAAGATACCCACAGGTAGTAGCGACAACATTACAAAGATACCCACAGGTAGTAGCGACAACATTACAAAGATACCCACAGGTAGTAGCGACAACATTACAAAGATACCCACAGGTAGTAGCGACAACATTACAAAGATACCCACAGGTAGTAGCGACAACATTCCAAAGAAACCCACAGGTAGTAGCCACAACATTACAAAGATACCCACAGGTAGTAGCGACAACATTACAAAGATGGCCACAGGTAGTAGCGACAACCTTTACAAAGATACCCACAGGTAGTAGCTACAACATTACAAAGATACCCACAGGTAGTAGCGACAACATTACAAAGATACCCACAGGTAGTAGCGACAACATTACAAAGATACCCACAGGTAGTAGAGACAAACATTACAAGGATACCCACAGGTAGTAGAGACAACATTACAAAGATACCCACAGGTAGTAGCGACAACATTACAAAGATACCCACAGGTAGTAGCGACAACATTACAAAGATACCCACAGGTAGTAGCGACAACATTACAAAGATACCCCACAGGTAGTAGCGACAACAATTACAAAGATACCCACAGGTAGTAGCGACAACATTACAAAGATACCCACAGGTAGTAGCGACAACATTACAAAGATACCCACAGGTAGTAGCGACAACATTACAAAGATACCCACAGGTAGTAGTGACAACATTACTTCTTACAGATCGAAATTATCAGCAAGAAGAATGACAATGGTCAGACGTTTTCCGTCACGTTCTACGGATCCACGTCAATCATAGACTTGACATCAAGGCACTGCTTATATGGACATACGTCAAATGTACACTTGGCCAAATAAGTACTCGGTCGAAATGGTACTTGATCTTACAGCACTCCATTACAAGGACATGCAGTCAATGGGACACTGAGGCAGAGAGAGAGAGAGAGAGAGAGAGAGAGAGAGAGAGAGAGAGAGAGAGAGAGAGAGAGAGAGAGAGAGAGAGAGAGACATAGAGATGATTACAACAATTATATATTCCGACAATTTGACATTACAAATATCTTAATTAATGACCTGCCCGTGTGTGTTCTCATCATGGGAATCAGTATTGTCTGTACGTAACTTTTATCTCTGCCGGGCGGTCTGCTGCCTGTAACGCCATCAACAAAGCTGCGGACTATTCAAACTAAATGATCGCAGTTACTGTAAATACATTTTTATAAACTAGCTCCTAAGTTTTCAAATGGAAACGTGCGAAAAGTACACTTAATCCTGAGAATCCCGCGCTTCTAAATACAGGCAGGAAAGGACTAATTTCAAATGTCTCTAGTTTTAACATTCTTTCTCGGTTCTCTACTCTCATATAGAGATTTACCAAATCATTTCTTGTCATCTAGCGGTAGACCAGGATTTACCTAATGCCGAACCCTGCTTTAGATCACATCGAAAAATTGAAAATAAAATTGTATACACTCACAATAACACAGAGTATTTTAAAGAAGTATTTGATGTGGTAAAATGTACGCTGAGAGAAATGGAAATAAAACTCTATACAGAGCATCACAACAGGATCATAAGAAATTCTTCCCCCGTCAGAGAAATGTTTCAGTCCTTATAGACATTCTGACAAATATATCAGTGCAGCAGTTTCATACGCCCGGTGTAAGGTGTTGTGCACAGCCAACTTAGCATCACATAATATGTTATCATCATCAAGTGCTATATTCACATCGAAGGTCGGCTGCAATGGATCTCCGTCGCCTTCTGTCTCTTGTCTTGATGGTGCACTCTGATAGACTCTTTCCTGTCTCTTGTCTTGATGGTGCACTCTGATAGACTCTTTCCTGTCTCTTGTCTTGATGGTGCACTCTGATAGACTCTTTCCCGTCTCTTGTCTTGATGGTGCACTCTGATAGACTCTTTCCTGTCTCTTGTCTTGATGGTGCACTCTGATAGACTCTTTCCTGTCTCTTGTCTTGATGGTGCACTCTGATAGACTCTTTCCTTCTCTTGTCTTGATGGTGCACTCTGATAGACTCTTTCCTGTCTCTTGTCTTGATGGTGCACTCTGATAGACTCTTTCCCGTCTCTTGTCTTGATGGTGCACTCTGATAGACTCTTTCCCGTCTCTTGTCTTGATGGTGCACTCTGATAGACTCTTTCCTGTCTCTTGTCTTGATGGTGCACTCTGATAGACTCTTTCCCGTCTCTTGTCTTGATGGTGCACTCTGATAGACTCTTTCCTGTCTCTTGTCTTGATGGTGCACTCTGATAGACTCTTTCCCGTCTCTTGTCTTGATGGTGCACTCTGATAGACTCTTTCCCGTCTCTTGTCTTGATGGTGCACTCTGATAGACTCTTTCCTGTCTCTTGTCTTGATGGTGCACTCTGATAGACTCTTTCCCGTCTCTTGTCTTGATGGTGCACTCTGATAGACTCTTTCCTGTCTCTTGTCTTGATGGTGCACTCTGATAGACTCTTTCCCGTCTCTTGTCTTGATGGTGCACTCTGATAGACTCTTTCCCGTCTCTTGTCTTGATGGTGCACTCTGATAGACTCTTTCCTGTCTCTTGTCTTGATGGTGCACTCTGATAGACTCTTTCCCGTCTCTTGTCTTGATGGTGCACTCTGATAGACTCTTTCCTGTCTCTCTTGTCTTGATGGTGCACTCTGATAGACTCTTTCCTGTCTCTTGTCTTGATGGTGCACTCTGATAGACTCTTTCCTGTCTCTTGTCTTGATGGTGCACTCTGATAGACTCTTTCCCGTCTCTTGTCTTGATGGTGCACTCTGATAGACTCTTTCCTGTCTCTTGTCTTGATGGTGCACTCTGATAGACTCTTTTCTGTCTCTTGTCTTGATGGTGCACTCTGATAGACTCTTTCCTGTCTCTTGTCTTGATGGTGCACTCTGATAGACTCTTTCCTGTCTCTTGTCTTGATGGTGCACTCTGATAGACTCTTTCCCGTCTCTTGTCTTGATGGTGCACTCTGATAGACTCTTTCCCGTCTCTTGTCTTGATGGTGCACTCTGATAGACTCTTTCCTGTCTCTTGTCTTAATGGTGCACTCTGATAGACTCTTTCCTGTCTCTTGTCTTGATGGTGCACTCTGATAGACTCTTTCCTGTCTCTTGTCTTGATGGTGCACTCTGATAGACTCTTTTTTGTCTCTTGTCTTGATGGTGCACTCTGATAGTGCACTCTGATAGACTCTTTCCTGTCTCTTGTCTTGATGGTGCACTCTGATAGAACTCTTTGCACTTGATATGATGGTGCACTGATACTTTCCTGTCTCTTGTCTTGATGGTGAACTCTGATAGACTCTTTCCCGTCTCTTGTCTTGATGGTGCACTCTGATAGACTCTGTCTCTTGTCTTGATGGTGCACTCTGATAGACTCTTTCCTGTCTCTTGTCTTGATGGTGCACTCTGATAGACTCTTTCCTGTCTCTTGTCTTGATGGTGCTCTCTGATAGACTCTTTCCCTGTCTCTTGTTTCGATGGTGCACTCTGATAGACTTTTTCGTGTCTCTTGTCTTGATGGTGCACTTTGATGACTCTTTCCTGTCCATCTCTTTAAGATATCTTCCCACTTATCGCGCTGTCTTTCTCTTGCATGTTTACCTTCAAATCTTCCTGAGTAAAGTGTGTCTTTTTATATGGTCAAAATGATGTAACTGTCTAATTTTGATCTCCTTCACTGTCTTTACATTGCTTGGTTTTCTATGACTATTTATTTGTTTTCTTCTCTGTTCATGAGACGTGCCCCATTCTTCTATATATCCACATGTCATAGACCTGTCTTTGTTCATCTTCACATGCGTTATACACAGCACTAATGACTACACATTCAGAGATATGTCTTCTGTTTTCTTCGTTGTTCTCTGTCATTTAACGGCAACAATTTCTGTCACCAAACTACGGCGGTCTATCTCATTCTTCTGTGATCGCTGTCGTATAACGGTATCTATTTCTGTAATAAAGTTGGCGGTCTGTCTCAGGCTTCTCTCATACCAATATAATTTCGCCCTTGAAGCGGTTGGTGAAGATCATACTGCTTTTGTCTGAGCTATTCTGCTCTGTAACACCGTGAATCATCTTACATGTGATGTTAACAATGTATATAAGTAATTGAAGAACATGTCGATGAGTTGTCTGTTTTTCACCTTCAAATGTCAGTTAGTGCTGTTGTTATTGTTCAATATTCCACACTTCCACGGCAATGGTCAAACTCGTTCATTATGAAATACAACACCCCTTACAGTCAGAGTCGGCACTGTGGATTTTTCAAGGTGGTACGGGGTTTCGTTTTGCCCCCAGCTCCCCTCTTTCCCCCAATGTATTGTTCTCTTTGGGGGGTCAGTTTTATACTATTGAGTTGGAACACTCTGTAACTGCTACATTTTGTTTTGTATTGGGTGCCCCCATAAAGACGGCGCCGCCGGTGCGACCGCACAGCTCCAACATCCTAACAGCCACCTCTGGACTGCTCAAGTTGTCATCTTCCTATTATTCAACATCAGACGTCGGGGCAAATGTTGACGATGCTGCTGTGGAAGTATCCAACATGGAACCACCACCAGAATGACCGGAAATATCCGCCCAAATTAATGTAAAACTAATAATAACAAATGATGGCCACGTTCCTAACGAGTACGTCTCATTCACACGGGAAGCTACTGGCGCCGACTTGGCTGGTGCTGGAATTTACGGTTTATCCTCCAAAACCTTTCACGGGACACGTCATTACCCAGCAGAGCAACATCGTCAGCATTTGGGGATTTTTGAACTGCATTGCGCGTGCATGGTTAACAAGGCAAGCTGTCAGTCAAGTGGAAAGTGGGACAGGGGAGGGAGTGGGGGACGAAGATTAAGTGGTTTTTTTGCAGTTGGGGAATGCATGTCACCGCTGACAAATGCAAGGTTTCCAGTAAATGGGCAATATGCTTTCAGTTTCGGCGAATAACCAAACACATAGGGAAAGTTTGCATGTGGAACTTTTCAAGTCTGTGATAAATGTGTCTCAGTTAATCACGGATAAAAATTAAACTGCTCCGTTAATGATAAATCTTTCTCTTCCCTGTCACCCACACGCAAACATTACACAAAATAAAAGCAACAGTCCAATGATTAACCACGGATGAGTAAACGAGAATAGGTCATGCGTTTTATTAGGACAAGAGACCAGGAAGCTGCCTACGTATCGGCCATAAGGCCTTTATCAAGGACAAACCAATAAACATGGAAGAGAAAAAAAGGGAGAACTACGTGAAGAGCGTGAAATAAAAAAATAAGTAAATGAACATGATGTGACTTGTAAATGGAAATAGCTGGTGTCGCTCTCGTGAACTCATAGGCCAAAATGATTTACTGCAACAAACACATATCATCTCATAGTGACCCAGTAGTTATGTAATAGTCAACTCCTTCAACAACAACAACAACAAATGCATCAACTTACAAACACAGAAACACATTGAGTGATGAATTTAGGAATTTTCTTCTGAATGAATTTTTTCGGGATTAGCGCATAGTCGGGTCTCAATCTTGTAACGCCCTCCCCTCTCTTTTCCCCCACCCTTTCCTCCGATGAAGCCACACTGTTACAGTATGTCTCAAATGATACTCAGCATACTGTGTACAAGGTTAATAAAGATACTTATAACAAGTACGTTTTCTAACTCAGTAGTGCTCATTTGTTGTCTGTTTGTCTGTCTGTCTGTTTGCTTACTTTCTACTGTATGCATAGTTACACCAGGCTTGGAGAGGACTTAGTGCCCTACACGGTACACTTAGTTTACATTTGTTTTTTTTCACTGTAATGATAATTTAGTCAGCAAATCTTCTCAAAACAGAAGTTATGACTGTACACACCTTGTGACAAATGTACAGCACAACAACTAACCCAATACAGTTAAAATAATAATAAATCTTACACGTGCAACTTAATAAAAGTTAATAATGAATAAGAATAACTGGATGAATACTTCAAATAATCTCACTAGGCCAGAATATCCATTTTAAAAAATATGACAAAAATTACGCACAATTTAAGTAAAACAATTATTCATTATTTAAAGGAACAATGAACTTGTAATTAAACATCTAAATGTCAGAGGCTTGTTAGATGATGCTCTTCTTCTCCTCTCATGGGCAGTATATGAACTACAATTAGTTTGTTGCGTACCGAACTTAGCTGCATTATTCTGTTGTTAGCACTCTCTATTTTTCCGTACTGTCACTGTTCACGTATTTCATTCACGCTCCCGATGCATGACAGGGTCCAGACAAGCGTATACGCCCATCCCCTGAGAGATTAACATTAGTCCCTAAAACGTGATAAACCCACTATTTGACGATCCACGTGAAAATGCGGAGCACGAAGTGTTTGCTAAGAATTATAAATTACTTCCGACTCGACAGGGAAAAATGTAAGAGGTTGTAAAGTAAAAATTACCAAGAATTGTCGGAGATGTAGCAAAACTCCATATACGCAGGATGACTGTTTTGAAAAAATTTCAAACGCCAACCAAAATGAGTCATAACATAATACTAGCATCTAAGGAAAAGTTTTCACATTTATGAACTTTAAAATGAATTGGCTGTGGCTATGAGGCGCCAATAAAACAAACCCGCGCTAGATTGGGGAGTTTGTCAACAAAACGCCCGGTGGTAAGCGTGGCCGAGAACTTACAACATAACGAAATGAAAAGGGTTTGCACTTGCATCCCTGAAATCGTCCAAAGTAGACAAGCACGGACTCTAGCCACAGAAAAAGAATAGAAACAAGATTTCGAAATTTTTTAGGAGGAACGGAAAAAACCGTATTAGGAGCATCTTTTTTATCCACTGGAAAGAGAAAAACCTCGCCCAATAATATTACGGAACCCTGACTCCTAGAAGAAACTACTCTCAAAGTCCAGAGGAATTCTATGATAAGAAATGAATAATCGCAGACGTGTGTTTCGAAGCATATGTGTTACAGTTGCCAAGACTAATTTAAACCTGAACGCAAGACGTCTATGATATGCCTAGTATACTAGTGTGGTGGTACGGATTTTGAGAGGACCCTTTGAGGTTATCGAACAACCCACAATATGACAGCTGTACAAGTCTGTGTTTCCGAAGCTTGAGATCTAACCGTAAACCCTTACATCCCCACGGATGGTAAAGAATCCCAGTCTTGACCGTGGGAAGCGGTTACATCCCAGAGATCCTTTGAAGACGTGCCCTTGCTCAGAAGAGCGAAGTGACGGAACCAGAAGCACCAATATATCAGCAATTTTGGGAAGACTAAGTCATAAGTTTTAAGCAGGCCATCTCAAAAGACGATATTTTCATCTCCAAAGCAGAGATTCTATGACAAACCATAACCTTCTTATAATTACCCGTTCGTATTTATTTACATTTGTTTCAAGTAATTGAGGCATATAAATTATATAGTTTAGATTTTGAACAAATTCATAGTTGAATTTAATCATTCCAGAGAGAAAAAAAAAAAAAAGTGGGCCCACCCCCCCATACGTATAGAACCCAGACCCTCCTGGGGGTATACTAATCATATTAAATATTATATATCAATATATATATGATATATAAATAATATATATATAAATATATATATTTATATTATATATATATAATATATATATATAATATCTGAGGCTACTAAAAGGAATTTTTACTGAAGTTAAAATCAGCTTGGGGGTCTTGAACGAGCAAATAATTATATATCCATCTTCCACAATAGGCGGGCGGGTCAGATACAAAGTTGAACGTGCTAAGAATCATTCAGCACTTGATTGCTTCCTGTGTCTGCGCTTCTGAAATAATCTTGTGAATATTACCCCTCGAGGTAGAAATCATCATTATTCTTCTATCTACAACTCTGCCAAGAGTAAATCTGTGTCGAAAGTAAGACACCTTTGAAGAACCCACAGTAGATACTCTAGGTTTTGTACACTGGTTGGGCAACTAATGCAGAAGTCAAGGGGAGACACACCCGGGACCGTTTTCTTACAGCGAGACATTATTTCAAATCTTGAGCGCCCCTCTCTATGAAAGCATTTAATATCGAGTAACATAAATTCCTGTATTTGGTTGTTGTATCTACAAAAACCTGTCTCCTGTCCGTGTATGTTTGTAGGAATCAGCACAAGATAAGGTCAAAGTCAAATTAAATATGGTTCGCCTATGATCTTCAAATGACCTTTTCGGTGGCACCCCATATTGAACCAATCTATAATTTCATCACGCACATTTCTGTGGCACCCCCATGATACTATGAACCCTTGAAACAATTCCATGCGCCCCCGTGTGCAACCCTGGATGGCTAACCACTCTTTGAGTCGCAGCTACACAACAAACTTCGTGAAGCCACCCAACACTTATTATCAAATGATTAAGGTTTGTGGGGGGAAACCCATTTGAAAATACTCGCCTCTGCGGGTGCACGCTTTGGAAAAAAAAAACATCATACGCACAGGGTGCATGGTGCACTATCTCTGATAATGTGTTTATTACGCGCTATGTCACTATAGAAAAAAGAAAATTAAAAAAACTTTGAAGCGACAATAAAGGAAAATGGGTGGGGTGGGAGAGAAGAGGGAGAGAAGAAAAAAAAAAATGGGGGGTAGGGGTTGAAGGGGGGGGGGGGGGGGGGGGGGGGGGGGGGGGGGGGAGGGAGCGCAGATATTTTTTTGAATTATGGATTTTTCTGTGATGACATATGTGCGAAACAACACAACACACACACACCACACAAATCAACGTTCCATTCCACTCGTTTTCTAATGAAAATTAACACACATACAATTACAGCCTATAAAAATTCTTCATTTCTTCTGTCAATCTCTGACCCCCTCTTCACACCTCTCACTATAATGTCGCGAACTTCTGACAAACATGCATGGCCACAGAATCCTGAAACACACAGGTCTTTTTTGGAGGAAATCACATGCAAGCAAATAATGTTCCATTTATATCCCGGATGCAGGAAAAACGTGTTAGTCACGGGCGTTGTATATTAATGTCATGCCATTCCCTATTCCCTATCGCGTTGCTTTGGAGGTGAGCGCGATGCCAGTTTGATGCGGAGTGGAAGAAAAAAAGGAGG
>JAMPIV010019837.1:0-134842 GCA_024509875.1 Oreohelix idahoensis
GTGAAACTAGGCAATGCCCACGATATTGCAGACTACACAACACATCTGGAACACCGCACGTAGATAAAATGTTCTTGGACACCTGGCATTGACAACTTCTACATTTTATTAATGTAACACAAGATAATTCATCATACAACACATTCCAAAACAGTTTACAAGATATACGTCAATGTTAGCCAATACAAAAATTTGGCACTTCAGAAATCCTACTGGTGATTTCTAGGACAATATGTAATGAATTATGTGCGGATAGCCCACGTAAGACTGTCCTCTACTTGTAAATAATGGCTTGGCTGCATGAGCCTCTGTTCACGGGTGAATACACTCTTGTAGTTAATAGGTCTGTCACAAGACATGTCCCATACAATAAGAACCCATGGTTTCTATGAAGATAATGTACTTCATTTATATTTAACTGTTCTCTAAAAGACATACATTCTGCAATCAGCCATCACTGGGTGAATTACACAGCTCCTACCTTGAGCTTACATGTATTTATCAAACTCCAATACAATTCTCATGTTGAGATACACATAATCAATTCCACATCCTTGAATAGAATGGCATGGGCCACACACACACACACACCTGCAGAAGGCAGAATGCCTCTAGCTTGCTCAAAAGCAAAAATCACACTGACTGTCCCTTTGTTCTACTAACGTTGTCAAAAAAATATGCTGTCGTTGTGAACAGTTTTTAACCCACGGATTCTTGAGCCGTCATGTCATGACTATTTATGAACACTACTATAAGCCCTTCTCATCTGTGTTAAAACATCAACAACAATGGTATATGAACATGTATTTAAAGCTAAGAGGGTGTTTTGAGGTGCAAAAACTTCGATTACAAAATAAACAAAATATCTAAGCTACTCAACACCCAGAATCCAAAATGCTCAGGGAGGACCATGTTTTGGTTTTCAGAATATGCCCAAAATATCACCCAAAGTTGCCCAAAATATCACTCAAAGTAACCCTGAAAATTGCCCCACTTAAATTATGCAGTACAATTATTTATAAGAAAAATATTTTTTTAAAACTTCAAACATAAACTTTGTTAAATACCTGCACATGTACATTCAATGCTCTAATCATCATTATCAGCTTGGCGTCAGACATCTGTTGATGGACCAGAACAGGATTTTCAGCTCATAAATAGGCAGTAAGACAGATGGCCTTACTGTAGATTTTACCCTGTGTCATTTGTCTCATTAACAATGGTTTCTGTCTAAGCAGTCTTTCTTTAATTCCATAAACTGCCAAAACTTCTTCATTTTTTCCTCTGTGCAAAGATTTATGGTATGACATTAGTATTTGGTATTCTCTGTCCATGTAAAACTTCAGCAGCTTGTCTGTGTTTCTTTATATCATATGCTGTGGTAGTTCCTACTCCATATTCTTCAGTAAGACGGCGCTCATAGACACCATGATCAAGCTTCTGCAATAACTCTACCTTCTGCGCTATCAATAATGACAAATGCTTTCTTTTCGTATTCCCACTGCTACACACAGGAGTATTTGCAGCTCTTTTCAACATTTTCACAATTAAGTTAATTTCATGAAATTAGCTTACAAATATCCACTCAAAATGAGCTCAGAAATATTCACACATGGCTGAAAGTGGGGCTTAGACACAACTAAATACTTGTGTTTGAAAATTTATATCACATTATAGTGCATACATCAGCTTATACTGTGCTTGTGCTTTAAGAGGACGAAATGTGATAAACCGAACATTGTGTGTGTTCAGTACCCTGCATACCAGTTAAAAATAATAATAATAATTTTTTTTTTTTTTTGGAAACTTAAAAGTAGCCCAAAAGTCAGCCAAAACACTTTCCATTTTTCAGTATATCTTGGTTTTTGGATGTTCTAATTATGGGTTACACATATGGGTTACACACGTGTATAAGAAATAATCAGGGTTACAAAAACTAAATTGATCTTCAAATTATTTGAGTCAAAACAACAGTGTATTTAGTGTGATCTTTGGCACAGTATGTCACTGACCAACTATTTATAGTTATGCAATCATCTATTTCAGCATCAGTGATCCACTGTGATCTGTTTAAAAATTGACTTTTTTGGTCAAAATTATTCCAGAAATTAATTATCATATAGAGATTTTAAAACATCATTCTGAAGGTCCAAAATCTTTAACTCAAGTTCTTCTGTCGTAGCTTCCTTGAGCAGTCATATTTGTATATGGGTAAATAACAGAAAAATTACAGGGATGATCTTGATTAAGATACAACAAGCAAGTTTATGGCTATTGCAGCTGCATTAAGCCTCACTATTTAACAATAATTATTGCTTGGTGTTGATGGTATTCAAGTGTTAGTGTAATATATTTTTATTATAACTTTATTTTCTTAATGTGATACCTACAGTAGTACATCTACTACAGTTCATTGCTTTCAGGCTGGAAGAAATGTGGAAGCTAATGTCACAAGTCTGTTTGCAGAAATAAAGCAGGAAACAGATGTTAAGGTATGTACACTATTTGTAACATTGTTTGAAAGCTTTAATAATGTTGTGGCTTTTAAGGATGGTTGGTATACTGTTAATGCTCAAACATTTATATTGCAATATGCTGCACCCATGAAGATTTGATTTTGGACAGTTTTAAGTGGTCTTTTTCAGACTTTATGAAGGTCTATACTAGGTATTTGTTAATCTAGAATTCTAGCTTAATTATATATAGTTAACTAAAGTTCATGACTTGTAAGAAACTCAGTGTTTACAAGGCACCAAAGAATATTAAAACAATTGACTCCAATGTAAATGTAGGTGAAATACAGGAATTGAGTTGTAGGTGTTTTTTTTTTACTGATCACAAATTGAAGGTTAGGAGGTTTCACTAAAGCCTAGAAAGAGAGGTGGGATTGGGGCAACTGCCTATATAAAACATCTTATTAACATTATGACTTGACAGGAGGCAAGATTGAGGTGCTTTAACCTCTTTCCTTCCCACTGCCATTTGGGTTAGACTTGTCAGTCAAGGAATAAAAGAGATTCTTACCATATACCATCTTCTTCTTCTTTGATCCTTAGCCGCAGCCAACAAAGCAGTCAGTGACCATTAAGCCTGGTAGTGTCTTGTAGGGCAACACCAAATTTATTCCACTTTGCTCTATCGGTGGCCATCCTTCGTACAGTGCCCCAACTCTGGTTCATTTTTTGCATCTCAGCCTCCACAGTCCTCCGCCAAGTGATTTTTGGTTGGACTCTCTTTCATTTTCCTTCAGGGGTCCATAGCATAGCTGTTCTTGTGATAGCATCTGGGTCTCTTCTGAGGACATTGCCAACCCAGCTCCAGCGTCTGCCAGCTATGATGGTGTGCATATCCTCTTGCTTGCTATGAGTAAGCAGATCTTGGTTGGTGATGGTATTCGGCCAAAAGATTTGGTGAATTTTACTTAGGCTTGTTGTGCGAAAAAAAGGAACGTTTCGACATTTCCTTCTCTGTAACTCTCCAGCATTCCGCACCTTAGAGAAGCACAGAAAGCACACAGCTCTGATATAATCTTAATTTTGTGCTGTACTGAGAGGACTTCCAGATGTTGTTTAGACTAAAAAAGGCTGTTCTTGCTTTGTTCATTTTGTTGTTGATGTCTTTGCTTGCCCCGCCATCTGGTGTTACTATGCATCCTAGGTATGTGAAGGTGTCTGTCTGTACTAGTTGTTGATTTCATACTGATATGGGCTCAGGGTTTCTCACATTGAGCATCATGACCTCTGACTTCTTTAGATTGATGTTCAAGCCCACCTGCTGGCTAGAATTATTAAGTCTATCCATTTTTCCTGGATGTGTTGATGTGAATGTGCTGGTAGTGTAATGTCATCTGCATATTCCATATCTTCCAATGTAGAAAATGTAGTCCATCTCATTCCTCTTGGACTGCCCTCTGTTGTCTGGCGCATCACCCAGTCTATGACTGTTAAAAATAGAGTGGCTGATAAGGGGCATCCCTGTCATACTCCTGTCTTCACCTCAAAGGTTAGGTTGCTCTGCCCAACACAGCACGTAAAGTTGGCATAAAGGCTTTTTATGATTGACACTATGCAGCTTGGAATTCCATAAGCCTTCAGTATTTTCCATCAGTATGGAAAATACCATATACCTTATAACTTTAAATGTCAGGATGCTTTTACAGGATGGAAAATTCTTTTTAAAAAATTGAGCGGAATAAAATAGAATGTAAATGTATTATGATTATATGAAATGTGATATACTAGAGCAGGTTAATTTTATTCTGACAGCCACATAATAATTTATTCTAAATGAAATAAACAAGAAAGAAGGATCAGTCCAATTTTATAAAGAATTTTGTGTGGCTATACCCAGTGCAGATCCCATGAGGCAGCTTTGTGTTTGAAGCCTGTGGGAAAGTTAGTAATGAAAAAAGTGAAAGTAGTGGCAAGGAAAAGAAAAAAATTTAAAGAGGTGGCAAACATATAGTATGCAAGAACACACCATATGATAACAGGAAACACAAGGTTTCAAACAGTATGCAAGGTGTTGTGTAACCCTGACAGCTTATATTTTTATGCAAGGTGTTTTGTAACCCTGACAGCTTATATTTTATGATTTTGTTAAGATGGGCTGACATACAGATTCACACAACATAGATTGAGAGAATAAATCAAGCCAGGACAATCCAAGGTTTAATTTGACATAATAAATCCAACAGAAAATATTTTCAGAGCATTTCAGGCATTACTTCTGACATCACATATCCAGTACCTTCTTTGATGACCCGTTACTTGTACTGCACATATTTCCATTATTGTGCCTGGTTTCATAAACAGCAGTTACATTGTTACAACCTGAAATTTGACTAATTATCCCACTAATAAATGAGGGGCCCAGCCTGCTTTGGGATTTCACAGTCGTGAACGTTATTAATAAAGTACGCATAAAATAGACATCTCGTCCTTCTATCAACTTGGCCAACTTTGAGCCCCCCCCCCCCCCCCCCCAACCCCCCCAACATTCACTCTGACATCCTTCACAATGCTTTTTACTTCTTTCATAAAGCATGCACAACAATAATTTGAAGGAACACTCTGTCAGAGAAACCTGATTTCTTCAATGATCACAATGATTACAACACAAGGCACCTTTTGATAAGTGAAAACCCATTAAAAGACAATGCTTATAACACTGGTATACACACATTTTGGTGCCTTAAATTTTATAGCTGTTCTTGGGTAATTTTGGGTTGCTGATTCCAAAAATGTAATCAGATTTTTTCTATCAGCTCTAGTTTTTGAGATAACTAAGAATGACCATATTAGTAGGGCAATTGTTATGTACAATCCTAGAGTTAGGTGATATCAGTGGCATTTTGACTTTAGCCTGCATTCATATTGTATGTAATTACTGTGCATATATTACCAAAAATGTAATAAAACTTTTTCACTAGTACTTGTTTAGTCAACACACAAAAAAGGATCTTTTCGAGGACTTCCTGGAATGTGATATGCCCGGACAGTCACGCTTAAGGGTCCAACAGTAATCTGCCATCTTGTGGGCATCCCAAAGTCCCTGGTATCTCTCTTCCATTGTTTTTATATCTTGGTGAAATCTTTCACCTTGCTCCTCACTAAAGTCGCCAAGATTCTCCAGAAATAAATGTAAATGGTTATGGAGGTAGTGCAATTTTATGCTCATGTTGCATCCAAGTTCACAAAAACTCGACAGCATGTTTCCAACTAATTCAGAATAATTGTCTGCTTTAAAGTTACCCAGAAAGTTTTGCACAACTAAAACAAATGATGACCAGGCTGTGGACTCTGTTTTGTTCATAGAATCAATAAAATTTGGATCGTTTATTAACTTTCTAATTTGAGGTCCATCAAAAATTCCAGCTTTAAGTTTGTCTTTGCTCAATTATGGAAACTTTCTGCATAAGTAATTAAAACAGGTACCATCTTTGTTCAGTGCCTTAACAAATTGCTTCATCAAGCCAAGGTTGTTTTCTTTACAAAAGAATGGAATAAAACCTTGCTCTCTGCTGCGATAAAATGTAACCTCTGTTTCAGCAGTCAGTATTTTTTTTTTCTTTCAATCTTGAAGCCAAAAGTTCTGAAGATTCCTTGGAGAGATATAGATCTCAGATTAGATCATTTAGTTCAAGCTGGTCGAAGCGTTGAGCATCTGAAAAATCATCTTCGAAATCACTATCACTGTCACTTGTCGTTCCACATGCCACTGCTGTCTCATCTTCTAGTAGGAATCCAAAATCTGACTGAAAGTTGGAATTGGTATGTCATCTCCATGTGGAACAGGTCGCCTAGCAGAATCTAAATCTGGATATTTCCACTTTTTGTGATTTTTTTCCATTAATTCCCTTAATATTCACAACACGGAAATAACAGTCATCATAGTGGTTCTTGGGCTCTCTCCAAACCATTGGAATTCCAAATTTTAAACATTTTCTTTTCCCACAAGTCCACTGTCACAGGTGTTCAACACATGTTTTGCAAACAATATGAGGAGCCCAAGACTTGTCCTGGTCACCTAGTTTTACTTTATAGTAAGCAAAGTATGCCTTTTTCAAAAAAACAGTAATATGCTTCCTATGTTCTTCTTTGAAAGTGTACTCTCCACAAATATAACAAAATAAATGGGGTGAAAGAAAACATGCTCTTCTTGAAGAGGATGCCATTCTCTGTTAGAAGTGTAATAAAATAAGTAGCATACTAACATGCATGCAGTGGCTTAAA
This sequence comes from Oreohelix idahoensis, assembly GCA_024509875.1. Taxonomy (NCBI): domain Eukaryota; kingdom Metazoa; phylum Mollusca; class Gastropoda; order Stylommatophora; family Oreohelicidae; genus Oreohelix; species Oreohelix idahoensis. The sequence continues at coordinate 6,735 of JAMPIV010019837.1, forward strand.
ATCTAAAAAAGGCAATTCTGGGAAGATTCTTGGAAAACTGAAACTGAGAGTAAACAAGCAGTTTTCTTTTGTAAAGGACTAGACAGCAATAGTTTTTTTTACATAGCCTTATATAGAAAATATTGTAATAATACAAAAATGTCTGTATCTCAAAAACTAGAGCTGCTACAGACAAGTAAATGTGATATTTGGATTGAGCAGGCCTCATTTATGTACAATCAAGAGTAAAATGTTTGGCACCAAAAAAAAATTTTTTTGTGTGTAGAGCTGTGTAATCAAATCAGCTAACGAGCCTCGAAAACTATGCCGATATCAGAGATGCAGAAAGTTGTTAGATTACAGACATTGTCCTATAGAAGAGATACAAAAAGCATGATCCAGATGGAAAAGTACAACTGTATGCCAATGCACCAAATGAAGGCAAGACTAGATGATCTTTCACTGGGATGTCTAAAACGTAGCAGCTTTGTCCATCTAGGAAAAAGACTTAAAAGACAGCACCAAGAAGACCTATCCATGAAGACAACACCACTGAAGTCCATCTTATTCCCTGTACCATGGAAACAAGCCAGCAGTACTTCTTCTTCTTTGATCCTTAGCCGCCGACCGTCAAAGAAGTCAGTGGCGTTCACGCCTAGTGGCGTCTTGTAGGGCAACAACAAATTGATTCCACTTTGCTCGGTCGGTGGCCATCCTTCGTACAGTGCCCCAACTCTGGTTCATTCTTTGCATCTCAGACTCCACAGTCCTCCGCCAGGTTGTTTTTGGTCGGCCTCTCTTTCGTTTTCCTTCAGGGGTCCAAAGCATAGCTGTTCTTGTGATGGCATCGGGGTCTCTTCTGAGGACATGGCCAACCCAGCTCCAGCGTCTGCCAGCTATGATGGTGTGCATGTCCTCTTGCGTGCTACGAGTAAGCAGATCTTGGTTAGTGATGGTATTCGGCCAAAAGATTTGGTGAATTTTACTTAGGCATGTTGTGTGAAAAGAGGACAATTTCGACATTTCCTTCTCTGTAACTCTCCAGCATTCTTCACCAAAGAGAAGCACAGAAAACACACAGCTCTGATATAATCTTAATTTTGTGCTTGTGCTGTATTGGGAGGACTTCCAGATGTTGTTTAGGCTAAAGAAGGCTGTTCTTGCCTTATTCATTCTGATGTTGATGTCTTTGCCTGCCTCGCTGTCTGGTGTTACTATGCTTCCTAGGTATGTGAAGGTATCTGTCTGTCTGTAGCAGTTGCTGATTCCTTAATGATATGGGTTCAGGATTGCTCAAAAGCCAGCAGTACCCTCCAAGTTAATACATCAATCAGTGGTCTCAGAATTGTATATCTTCCTCTTCGTTGGTCCTGACAAGGACCTTGGTTGCATTGTGTCCATTTACAACGTCTTGTTGTGCACCTAAATGTTTTCTTTAGTTTGAAACGCTGCCGTGTTCAACTAGAGTGTCACGGGAATAGATGGTGAACTGAGTTGAGGGTGTGTGTGGGTATGTTTATGAGTCTGATCTAGGGTAAGTCCGTGGGAAGAATGTAGGTCGTGAATGGGGGGAAACTGTCGGGTGATGTCTGGCAGTGATTGAGTGCGTGAAAGAGGACACAACTTATAGGGCAGTATTATTCAGCCGGATGGCTTAGTGGGATGTGTAGTTTTTTGGATTATATTCTATGTCGGCTGTATGATTCTACTTCATAAGGAATTAGCAATGTGTGTGATTGCTAGATGAGATATTAATTGAAAGGAAGTATATTTTTGCAGCTCTACTTGATTCATTCATGAGTTAAATAATGATGTGTTAAACGATCCCTGTGCGGACGCAAGACGGACAAACAGTTTGCTTCTTGAATTATATATTGACTGCCTATGTCCTATGTGTGGACACGATTCAAGTGTGTAACTTGATAATCATCTATTATATTGGAGTAATGTATTGATAATAAAGTTTGTATTGTATCTGTCCAACGGAGATTTTCAAGTAGACAATAACAACTACAGCTTATTTTAGCAACACCCCCACAGTTTTGTGTACATGCCTATCCAAGGAAAATGAAGAACTATAATTAATTACAGCTTTCAATCAACATTTATGTCTACACGGATTCCAACGATCTAACTGATGGAATATCTTGTCTTGTTAACTTTGATGCCCTCAATATCTATCAATTGCAAATACAAATAGATCTGCTACAGCTTTAGAGTGCACACAGGAAGATACCAACAATGTACAACGCCGGCGAAGCAACGACTTCAACAAAGGGGTGCAACAGAGTGAAAGAAACATTTTTCGTGCGTATACCAGGTTGTTATACCAAGCACCTCAACGCATCGTTGATCTCAAACATCAAGTCAGATTGCAGAACATAGTGACATTGTGTGTCAAAAACTGTATAAAAAACTGCATTAAAAGTATATTCTCAACATTTCAAGTTCTACTCGGCAAACAAGGAAAATGTCCACAGTCTTCAAGCAAAAGTGCCTCAGCTAGGAGTGCAGTCTACAACAGAGCCAGTCAAGGAAAGGAGCCATCTTCGTGTATTGCCACTTGGAAGCGTTGGTCCAGGAGGAGGACATAAATAAGATAAGTGGTTTAATGTTTTGTGGCATAAGTGCTTCCTGTATTTTACATGGTTGAGCTCCTTCTTTATGTCTATATAGGTTATATGTTTCTATGTTTTTTGTTTCTTTTTGTATTTTCTGGTGATTTTGGAATACCTCTCAGGACGGTCCCAAAATCAGAGTCTGTAGGGCCAGCATATAATTCTTTCTAAGTGAGGCCCAGCGATAAGTGCTGTGTACTATAGCGCTCACTTCGAATTTATTATATCCAATTTCTATTTTAGTTGTAATGTCATATTCTTGATTGTAGTTCCTGGTTGGTGACTGTTTTTATATTTAGTTCTTCAGCATTATTGTTTGTAACCTGCTGCTCCCATCTTACTATCATTTAGTTAATACATATATTAATGTTGTTTGCGTCTTTGTCTTGTCAATGTGTAGTGGTAGCGATTATTTTATTTTCATAGCATTTGGTTTTCTTTCATTATCTACATTTCTTTGCTTCCACTATTGTCACATATTGTCTTTGTTTGTACTGTTCTTACTCCAATCTTTATGATGATTTCATAATACCTGCAGTTGTTTATATTAGGTGGTAATCTATTTGTTTATTACCAATCTTCAAGTCTAAAGAAGTACGATTTCTGGTACTTCATACTTATTGTAAATAAGTATATATAATTTAGGTTCAAGGAACCAGTAATAATCTTAAGTGAGAGTGATTAACGGGAAAACATGACTACCTTAGAACACTTTATCAAGATAGGACAATAGGACAGGTTTTGAACAAAAAAAGAGAACATTAAATTATCTGAAGAAAGAACAAGATTAGCTGAATTGGAACATGAACAAAAAATGGCGGCTTTCGATCTTGAAAAATTAAAACTACAGCAACAAGATAACCTGAGTAATCTGGTAAATTCTGGGTCTGAGAAGAAGGACCACACATCTAATTTTAAGTTTCGCCTACCCAATTTTTCTCCAGGGGTAGATGACGTTTCATGCTTCCTACACCGTTTTGAGTCATTATGCATGGAATTTAATATTCCAAGAGCATCATGGGCAATTCGTTTAGAATCCTACTTGACAGGGGACTCGTTAACAGCGGTGTACACATTGGACGAGGAGAATAGAAGGAATTATGACGCAGTCAGAACACTCTTGTTAAGAAAATATCATTTGGATGAAGAAGGCTACCGCCAACGTCTGAAGAAATTGATACCAGAGACTAACAAGGATTTCGGAGAATTCATCTCATCAATTAAGATGTGTTTCAATCGTTGGGTGGAACTGGCAAAAATTGATCGCACTTTTGAGGGATTAATGGATCTAGTGTTAAGGGATAAGGTCTTATCATCTATAAGTCCAGAATTACTCGCCTACTTACACGAACGGAAACCGGATTCTCTTACAATGATGGAATCACTAGGATGCCAATTCATGATGGCACATCCGGGTAAGACAGTCAGTAACACGAATGTTAAGGAGGCTTTACCTGTATGCTCCGCTCGGCTCATGCATACAAAATTTTTCATCCATCACGTCAGTTCTATCCTCTTTAACTAGAAGGGGCTCTCCTAGTAAAATCCTATGGAATGAACATTGCGACAAAGCATTACACCACATTAAAATTTGTTTTTCAAACACACCTATTTTAAGATTGCCTAACATGCGTTTACCCTTCATTCTCAGGACTGACGCATCTTCGGAAGGAATTGGCGGGTGCCTGATGCAAGACTTTAACGGAGCTATTCATCCAGTTTTATATCTTAGCCGAAAACTGAGCTCGACAGAATCCAGGTACCCCGCCATTTAAAGGGAATTGCTGGGTTTGGTATGGTGTATGACCAAGCTCCAGCGCTATTTACTGGGTGCACAGTTTGTCCTGCAAACGGACCACAAGGCATTGACATATTTGCAAACTGCCAAGTTCCCAAATCAGTGTGTAGCCAGATATGCTCTCCTTCTACAATCGTATGATTATAAGATTTTTTCTATAACAGGTAGCAGGAATGTTTTGGCTGACACGTTATCCAGATGTGTTATACATGATTAGGACAGTAACGTGACATGAATATAATACACAGAGTGATAGTTACACTGAGTGCGTACTTATGAACCTTACTATTTCGGAACTATGCTAATGGTGATACTCGTGATTACTGCAAGAACATTTAGTTTCATTCATGGATTTTCTCTTTTTACTTACAAGAGAACAATTTGGTAAATTATGAGACTGTATTGGTAATTATTATTTCTATATATTGCATTACATCTACTACTATACGTAGCTTATAATTGACATAATGTATTTAGTATGATTATATTTGACTTCAGTCATTGACGAAACAATATATGACATGACTTAGACTGTCACGAGAGGGTTTGAAGATACATTATTGGCCATCCTTCTTGGAAAACCGGTAGTTTTCTCTTGGGGGGGGGGGGGGGGGGTAATTATGTTACATGTCTCGTTGTGCACCTCAATGTTTTCTTTAGTTTGAAACGCTGCGGTGTTCAACTAGAGTGTCACGGGAATAGATGGTGAACTGAGTTGAGGGTGTGTGTGGGTATGTTTGTGAGTCTGATCTAGAAAAAGTCCATGGGAAGAATGTAGGTCGTGAATGGGGGGAAACTGTCGGGTGATGTCTGGCAGTGATTGAGTGCATGAAAGAGGACACAAATTACAGGGCAGTATTATTCAGCCGGATGGCTAAGTGGGATGTGTAGTTTTTTGGATTATATTCTATGTCGGCTGTATGATTCTACTTCATAAGGAATTAGCAATGTGTGTGATTGCTAGATGAGATATTAATTGAAAGGAAGTATATTTTTGCAGCTCTACTTGATTCATTCATGAGTTAAATAATGATGTGTTAAACGATCCCTGTGCGGACGCAAGACGGACAATCAGTTCGCTTCTTGAATTATATATTGACTGCCTATGTCCTATGTATGGACACGATTCGAGTGTGTTAACTTGATAATCATCTATTATATTGGAGTAATGTATTGATAATAAAGTTTGTATTGTATCTGTCATTGGAGCAGTTACTTGATGATTTACTGTTGGCGTTACACCTACTAGACGTATGCTTGGATTATTTTATGAACATATCATTGAGAACGCCACAGTTGGTCCTGACAAGGACCTTGGTTGCATTGTGTCCATTTACAGTAAATCTGCAATATTTGCGCCTTTTGGCTGACTTCAGCATAACTCTGACTGCCTCTAGGTAGTCATCCTCACAGATGCACTGACTGAAGATAACAAAATCACATACTTTGAGAAAAAGAGAGCTATCCAGGCTTTCAGAAGAGAACAGAATCAACCCAATGATGATTACCACACTCTTGACCAGCAGGGACAGATCACCATTTTTCACCTCAGGACAGGGCATAACAAACTGAATAAACACATGTACAAGCTAGGATTGTCTGCTTCACCACTGTGCATATGGGGATTAAATGAACAAACTGCTTAGCATGTTCTACAGGATTGCCCTCTGTATGACCAGTTAAGAAAGATATACTGGCTCAATGACTACACACTGAACTCAAAGCTGTATGGAGCTAAAGAGGAACTCCAGACTACAGTCAAATTCGTCATGAGATCTCATCAAAGATGCAATCACAAGAAGAAGAAGTAGAAATCAGCTACATACTGGTATACAGGAAATTTGAAAAATGGTTGTTATCTGTGGAAACTGGGCCAGGAGCAAACTGTAGTAGTGGTCATGAAATGGATGTAAAGACAAGGAAAAACAACTGAACAGACGGCATAGGACAGGAAGGCTTGATCTGAATTTGTTGAAAGCCTCTCACTCATTTCCTTTTCTAATTCAATTATAGCTAAATTTAGCTTGACATTTTTGAAAAAAAGTTTCATTCTTACTGAAGAAATTAAAAAGGGCCTCAAAAATGTCAAGCTAAATTTAGCTATAATTGAATTAGAAAAGGAAATGAGTGAGAGGCTTTCAACAAATTCAGATCAAGCCTTCCTGTCCTATGCTGTCTGTTCAGTTGTTTTTCCTTGTCTTTACATCCATTTCATGTCTCTCTTCATTTCCCTTCTCTGTTTTTTTTCCTCTACCTCTCATGTCCTAAACATAGCACCATTTTTCCAGTGTTGTTTTTCTTTGTTTCTCTTCCTTGGCAGCTTGTTACATTTCAATTACTTAAGAAATTCAATGTGATAATTTACATCAACTGTGAAGACAAACCTTGGCAATGGCTAAACAAAATTCTGACCTCAGGCTTTAAATAAACAAACTCATGGAAGAACAAACACATTTTGAACAGCAAAATCATATGCAGATCAGGTAGCAAGACTCAAAATCATCAGTATCAGGCACATCTATACATCTACTTTGTGGACACTGATAATTTATTTCCAGGTTTTTACTGAAGTCTTTGTTGTGTATACGAACATACTTCAAATACTTCAGTTTGTTGTTAGTCTCAAAATTGAATCTTGTGATAACAGTATTGATTGGTAGTGATTGTAACAACCTTTCACATAACCTATGATTTTGTTTGCATGTCATTCAGGAGTGTTATTGGAGTTGCTTCTCTAAAGATTCAGACATTAATTCCCAGACAGTTGCAGGCATCAGCAGGAAGAGATTTGGAGAGCATAAAGTAAAACAGTCAGATATATGGAGAAATGAAGGTACGCATGTAAATAAGCTTCTTTTTAAAGCAATGGAGCATTTCAGTTGAGGCTGAATGCTGGTGCATATAATGTAGGCTCGTGTGCTGTTTTTATTGTGTTACTTCAAGATGTTTGCCAACCTGTGGAACTATCTCCTTCTGGATCATTCTGTAACACTGTTTTCTTCTATAGCTAATTTATTGGAGGAGGATTTAAAAATTAGTCATGGTGAATTCAAGCATTAAGAGATCTTATAGCTTAAACTACCACATACAAAATATTGATTCTGACATCTTTGATACACCTGTCTGTAATCTAGCATGACCTGTAGTTAAAGTGGGAATAGTAGCACATTCAATAAGACAGTATGCACATGTTACCAGTCTAGCTGTTGTCTGGAGATATAGGCTGTGGAAAGGGGTAGCTAAGTGCAAAACCTGTTTTACAACTATCAGTAAAAGAGTGTTTCATACATTTATTTCCTCATGAATGAAGGATTGTACCTTCTATGCATTTTAAGAAGCATGGGGCTACCACAGCATTTGTGGTGATGAATTCTCAAGTGGGCTGTTTTACCTGATGAGATTGCAAGCCCTTAGTCACATCTGAAACTGTGCCATTTTTGAAGCAGTTGTCCTCATCTTTTGTCTTCTTATAGAACCCCTGAAACTGCATAGATTTTTACCCATAGTGGCTGGTTACAATGGAAGATTGACTGATAGAATAAGTGAACATAGGAATAATTACCAAAACTGCACAAGATGATGTTACTAAAGGTTGGCTCAAGTAAAAACTGCAGAAAATGTTAAATATAAGTTTCACAGGCAGAAAAGAACGGAGTGAGAATCACTGGCATATTTATATGGATACTGGAAATTAACTGTCTCTTAGCAGGTTGAGAATCCTCTGAGTAGGCTAAGAGCTAAAAGGTATCCAGGCCTCTGTTTCTTACTGACTGACTTACTTAGTCATTCCCCTTCTACCGTGAGGTGTAGAGGTTTGGAAGAGAGAGCGCGAGACTATCCTATCGGCTGTCTTCCTCCTGGCCTGTTTCCATTCTAGTCCTTGGTCCTTCAAAGATTGTCTAATGTTGTCCTCCCAGCGGACTCTGGGTTGTCATGGGGGTCTGGATCCCTGGCTCTTTCTTTCCCATGCTTGTCATGGTAGCCGATCTTCTCCCATTCTGCAGACATGGCCAAACCATCTTAGTTGGGACTGTTCTACTTGGGTCTGCAGGGGGTGGGATTCTAGGCCTTGACGCATCATCTGGTTGTGGACCATGTCTCTTCTTGTTACTTCAACCACCTTCCTCAGATACCTCATTTCTGAGGTTTGGATCTGGCTTTTATGGGTTGTAGTCATTGCACATGACTTGCATGCATATGTCAAGTCTGGGACATAGGTGGAGCAGTATACAGCCATCTTCGTTTTCTTACCAACCTCTCTCTTGCTGAGGAATCCTCAATTTATGGCCTGAAAAAGTCTCCCAGCTGCTGCTTTTCGAGTGGTCAACTCTTCTTTGATGCCTCACTTTTGGTCTATAATAACTCTGAGATATTTAAAGTGGTCAACCTGCTCCAGGACCTGTTTTCCCAGCTTAATCTGATGTCTTCTTTCTTCTCAAGATATATCCATTGATTTTGTTTTAGAGCTGCTTATGACCATCCCTCTCTTCTCCAGCTCTTCCTTCCAGACTTGCAGGTTGGATTGGAGATGTGCCTCTGATTTAGCAATCAGGGCAACATCATCAGCAAATGCCAGCTCTGAAATACATACCTGTCTCATCTTCCAGTACCCCACTGAATACTTTCTTGTTCTCTCTTTACATGCCTTGATGACATCGTCCATGAGGAGTATGAAAAGGTAAGATAACAGGCTATCACCTTGTCTTACACCAGTGGTGGTCCTGAACTCTTCTGACTTATGGTTTGCTGTCCTCACATAATTTCTGCAAGACTTGTAGAAGGTCTGTATAGCATGAATCAGAGGTGCTGGAATGTTCTTCCTCATGTTCTTTAGGGTCTTATAGAACAATTTCTGGATTTCTTGCACATCTTTTTCTAGCTTTTCTCCAAATTCTTCCCAGGACTTCTGTTTTGCTGCTAGCACCTTGTTCTTTGCTTCTGTTCTGAGTATTACATATTCTCTATATTTCTCTATTTGTCCTGCTGTGTTTTTAGCTCCTAAGTATTGTTTCCATGCCATTTTCTTTTCTCTTATTTTCTCTTTGACTTCCTCTTTCCACCAAGGTGTCCTCTGTCTCTTGTTTCCAAGTCGGACTTCACCACATGATTCTGCAGCAGCTGTATTTATGATGTCCTTGAATTTAAGCCACAGAGTTTCCAAGTCATCAGGTTGTTTTTCTGTGTTTCTCCCTGCTGTAGCAATAAGCCCCTGATATCTGGTCTTAATTTCTGGCTCTCTCAGCGTGTAGGTCTTAATGCTCATTTCTTCCATTCGAATACTTGGTTTCTTGCGTGATGCTGGACAGTTCGTAGGCTGAGCAACTCTTTCAGTTGTTCTTTTGATTGTAAGCAGGTAGCAATCACTTCCAATCTCTGGCCCCCTCCAGACTCTAGCATCCCGGACATATTTGAATGAGTTCCTCCTAACAATGGCATAGTCGATCACTGACTTCTCATTCTTTGTTGGCTCATACCTAGTGTATGCATGTATGTGCTTATGGGGGAACTTTGTGTTGATAATGATCACTGCAGAATCTAAGGAGTCACTTTCCATTGTCATTGAGTTAAGTAAAAGCTGCAGAAAATGTTAAATATAGGTTTCACAGGAAGAAAAGAAGAGAGTGAGAATCACTGGCATATTTATAGCGATACTGGAAATTAACTGTCTCTTAGCAGGTTGAGAATCCTCTGAGTAGTCTAAGAGCTAAAAGGTATCCCAGGCCTCTGTTTCTTACTTACTTACTTACTTAGTCATTCCCCTTCTACCATGAGGTGTAGAGGTTTGGAAGAGAGAGCGCCAGACTATCCTATCAGCAGTCTGCCTCATGGCCTGGTTCCATTCTAGTCCTCGGTCCTTCAAAGATTGTCTAATGTTGTCCTCCCAGCGGACTCTGGGTTGTCCTGGGGGTCTGGATCCCTGGCTTTTTGTTTCCCATGCTTATCATGGTAGCTGATCTTCTCCCATTCTGCAGACATGGCCAAACCATCTTAGTTGGGACTGTTCTACTTGGGTCTGCAGGGGGTGGGATTTTAGGCCTTGACGTATTGTCTGGTTGAACATCCATATCTCTTCTTGTTACTTAAACCACCTTCCTCAGATACCTCATTTCTGAGGTTTGGATCTGGCTTTTGTGGGTTGTAGTCAAGTGAACAGTATAAGTCATGAATATGGACTCGACATTAATATTGAGAAAACAAAAACTATGATAATTAGCAAAACAAACGATAAACCCACATTAAAGATAAGCGTAAATGGGAAAATCCTGGAACAAGTCAAAAGCTATGTATATCTTGGTCATATAATAACAGAAGATGGCAGATGTGAAACAGAAATCAAGAAGAGAATAGGAATGGCCAAAGCTACATTCAACAACATGAAACATATACTTACATCTAAACAGTTATCTCACAAATTAAAACTGAGAATCATAAAGTGTTATATACATTCTGCATTTCTGTATGGTGCAGAAACATGGACGATGAATAAGAATTTGGAAGAAAGAATTGAGGCTCTTGAAATGTGGATATATAGAAGAATGGGGCATATCTCATGGAAAGAGATGAAAACAAATAAAGAGGTCCTAGAAAATCTAGGTATGAAAAGAGAACTAATGAAGAAGGTTAAAGTTCGGCAGCTAAAATACTTTGTCCACATAAAAAGGCATAACACCTTGCAGAAGACCATAACAGAAGAGAGAGCTGAAGGCAAATGTGCAAGGGGAAGACAGCGCTATAAGTGGGAAGATAACATCAAGAGATGGACAGGAAAGAGTCTATCAGAGTGCACCACCAAGACAAGAGACAGAAGACGTTGGAGATCCTTTACAGCCAACCTTCATTGTGGAGATGGCAGCTGATGATGATGATGATGAGTCATTGCCCATGATTCGCATCCATATGTCAAGACTGGGACATAGATGGAGCGGTAAATAGCCATCTTCGTTTTCTTGCTACCTCTCTCTTGCTGAGGAATCCTCGATTTATGGATTGAAAAAGTCTCCCAGCTGCTGCTATTTGAGTGGCCAACTCTTCTTTGATGCCTCCCTTTCAGTCTATAATAGCTCTGAGATATTTAAAGTGGTCAACCTGCTCCAGGACCTGTACTCTCAGCTTAATCTGATGTCTTCTTTCTTCTCAAGATATATCCATGGATTTTGTTTTAGAGCTGCTTATGGCCATCCGTAACAGATGGGCAGACTACGTAAAAGAACTATTCGAGAACAACAGAGGTAAAAAACCATCACCAGATTCTAATGAAGGCTCAAACATTCTCAGATCAGAAGTAGAGAATGCCATACATATGTTACGAAAAGGAAAAGCAGCAGGCATGGATAACATAAAAATTGAAATGATAGAAGCTCTGGAGAGCTTTGGTATAGATACAATCACAGATCTATGCAACGATATATACAATACAGGATATATACCACACAACATGAAGACATCAGTTTTTATAACATTGCCCAAAAAACCAAATGCAACAGAATGTGCAGACTTCAGAACAATCAGTCTGATGAGTCATGCAATTAAGATACTGCTCAAAATCATACAGGAAAGAGTGAAAAATAAGGTAGACAGCGAAATCCAAGAAGAACAGTTTGGTTTTAGACGGAACAGTGGAACAAGAGAGGCAATATTTTGCCTAAGAATATTAGCAGAAAAATATACGGAGGTACAAAAAAGTATGTACATGTGCTTCATTGACTATAAGAAGGCTTTTGACAGAGTCCATCATGAGAAAATAATTGAATGCCTCGAAGACATAGGTATTGATGGAAAAGATATAAGAATACTCAGTAACCTTTATTGGGAGCAAACTGCCACAGTAAGATCTGGAAGGAATTATTCACCATACATAGACATTAAAAGAGGTGTCAGACAAGGTTGTGTGCTGTCCCCCTGCCTATTTAATTTATACACCGAAAAAATTTTCAAACAGATACAGGAAATACCAGGACTGAACATCAGTGGAAGGTCAATAAACAACCTTAGATATGCAGATGATATCGTGTTGTTAGCTGAAAGCGAACAGGAGTTACAAGAACTAGTGAAGCAAGTGAACAGTATAAGTCATGAATATGGACTCGACATTAATATTGAGAAAACAAAAACTATGATAATTAGCAAAACAGATGATAAACCCACATTAAAGATAAGCGTAAATGGGAAAATCCTGGAACAAGTCAAGAGCTACGTATATCTTGATCATATAATAACAGAAGATGGCAGATGTGAAACAGAAGTCAAGAAGAAAATAGGAATGGCCAAAGCTACATTCAACAACATGAAACATATACTGACATCTAAACAGTTATCTCACAAATTAAAACTGAGAATCATAAAGTGTTATATATATTCTGCATTTCTGTATGGCGCAGAAACATGGACGATGAATAAGCATTTGGAAGAAAGAATTGAGGCTCTTGAAAAGTGGATATATAGAAGAATGGGACATATCTCATGGAAAGAGATGAAAACAAATAAGGAGGTCCTAGAAAATCTAGGTATGAAAAGAGAACTAATGAAGGAGGTTAAAGTTTGGCAGCTAAAATACTTTGGCCACATAAATAGGCATAACACCTTACAGAAGACCATAACAGAAGGGAGAGTTGAAGGCAAACGTGCAAGGGGAAGACAGCGCTATAAGTGGGAAGATAACATCAAGAGATGGACAGGAAAGAGTCTATCAGAGTGCACCACCAAGACAAGAGACAGAGGACGTTGGAGATCCATTACAGCCAACCTTCGTTGTGGAGATGGCAACTGATGATGATGATGGTTATCCCTCTCTTCTCCAGCTCTTCCTTTCAGACTTGCAGGTTGGATTGGAGATGTGCCTCTGATTTAGCAATCAGTGCAACATCATCAGCAAATGCCAGCTCTGAAATACATACCTGTCTCATCTTCCAGTACCCCACTGAATACTTTCTTGTTCTCTCCTTACATGACTTAATAACATCGTCCATGAGGAGTATGAAAAGATAAGGTGACAGGATATCACCTTGTCTTACACCAGTGGTGGTCCTGAACTTTTCTGACTTATGGTTTGCTGTCCTCACATAATTTCTGCAAGACTTGTAGAAGCTCTGTATAGCATGAATCAGAGGTACTGGAATGTTCTTCCTTGCCAAACAGTCCCAAAGTTTGCTCCAGGGTCCCTGTCAAACGCCTTTTCCAGATCTATGAAACAAAGATGGATCTCACTCTTATACTCAAGGGCCTTTTCACTCAGCTGTCTGAGTGTGAAGATTTGGTCTTGAGTACTTTGGTTTGCTTGTAATCTGCACTGGACCTCATCCAATTGTGGCTCAGCTAGGCGTCGGAGTCTCTGCTCTAGGATTCTAGAGTAGATTTTACCAGGGACACTGAGAAGGGATATGCCTCTATGGTTTCCACATTGTCGATTGTCACCCTTTTTGAAAATTGGTGTTATGATGGCAATCTCCCAATCCTTTGGTATGGTCTTGTTGCACCATGCTGCCTGTAGGACCCTTAAGAGTAATAGGTTGCCTGATGCTCCCATGTAGTTAACCATTTCTGGTGTTATACCATCATGCCCTGCTGCTTTGCCCATCTTGATTTTCTCCAGTACTGCCTTCAGTTCTTCCATCTTCATGTCATCTTCATCCCCATTTGTTTCATCTTCTGTGCTAGTGGTTATCATTTCTGATGCTTGACCTTGCTCACCATCAATGAGTTCTGAGAAATATTCTTTCCATCTTTCCATTACTTCCTTCGGGGCAGTAAGCAATTTGCCTTGCTTGTCCTTTATAAATTTGAGAGGGCATTGTTTTTCCTTCCTCATGTTCTTTAGGGTCTTATAGACCTCTGTTTCTTATGGTACTTAGTTATTGGAAAGAACCCCCATGGATTAAATACAAACATGTATTAGATGTCACAGTAACATCAAAGAAAAGTCAGTAACACTAATCTTGATTTCAGAAAAAAAATTACAATGAACCTTTACTGATGAAAACAAAATGTCATTTGTATACAGTTCAATCTTGTCTACACAGTTACTGAAAGTTCATCGTTAGGACTTTTAAGTAATTAATTTAAGTTCAGTGGTTCTACAAAGTTATAGATTTTTTATCATTAGGACTTTTATGAAGTTGTTGGTTCATGGTGGTTTTACCTATAGTAGCTAGATTCCTGACTGCAATCACAGTCATTCCTGATTTATCCAGGTGTGGGAAAAGGTTGTGTAGTATGTGTAGGACTATCTCAGGGTTCCAAAACTTTCTTTCCCTGATCCAGGTTTCTTGCCATAGATAAAAATGGAAGCTCTTCTAGACTATCCTAAAGAACCACTTGGTTGTACTTTGTTGCTAAAAAACTAGATTTTGGCAAAGGTAAGCCTTTGCAACTACTGCATCTAGCTCTACGATATGGGTTCTCTCGTGACCAAAGTTTTCAATTGCAGTGTCTGGGCCTAGTGAGCTCTAGGGTTAAATACAAAAAAATATAATTTTCAGCTGACAGATGTATGGGACCACACACCATCTTTCTTAAACAATTTCTCATCTGAAATTAATGAAATCCTGAACACTCTTCCCTTGAAAGAATCTCATGGATATACATTTTCTTTACCATGGGTTAAGAGCATGGAAAACTAATTAAAATCACTACTACTGTGAAGTAGCCACCATTTCAAATACATCCCATTAATGTTAGCTGCCCCTCAACTATCTGTTCTATTCAAGCTAGCAAGTACTTTGCACAGACGAGGGAAATTGGTAGTAACAAGCTATTTTTGACTGACCATAAACTCTACAGCTCTGTGTAGGTGAAAGAAGATTTAGTGTGAAGTCAGGCACATAGATACAGTAATTTATTGAACATTCCTTTATAAAGTAATTAAGTTAAGTTTAATGACAGAATATAGAACGAGAGAAAAATCTAGCCCATGACACCCATGAAGGAACCCTGAACAATAAATATTCTTTGAAAGCATTCACAGCCTCTGAAAATTTTATTCACTCCAAAATTAATGCCAGCAAAATGTGTTTGTGGGAATATTAGCTTAACTTAAGTCAAAGATCAAAGTTATATTTATAAGAGCTGACTATTATATTTAATTATTATACACATTAATTTATTGAGTAGTTTATTATAATTTTATAAACTGTTAAAATTGTTTATATCACGGCTGTTTGCGTCCTATGAAAAGTTGCTTTTATAGTTCTGAGTGCTTTTGGCTGACCCCAAGGTTATAAATCTTGTAGCATGTAAGGTCAATTACTTTTGCTGTGGTGGAAATATCCACTGATTTTGTAATAGAAAAGAGGGAAATTTAAACTCCTGTATGTGCACTCATCTTTATTCATTGGACTAAAAGAATTTTGAACAAAATGATTTCATGCAAAGTACCATCCATGTGTAGATTTTCATTGCTTTATAATAGTTAAACAGCGTCAAATTATCTTTTAATTGTGATAGAAGTGATTTATTTTCTGAAAACTTGTTAAGGAGTAACTAAACATTATCCACCCTTAATTTGATCAGTGCAGCATGCCTCGTTAATTTAGGAAAGTCAATTTTATGAGCTTGGCATAACAAGAACAGAAAGGCTTTGTTATACTTTATGAGAAACAATATTGATTAGTTACCAGATTGTATTTTTAAAGTGCTTTTTTTTTTTTTTTATTGTGACAGTAGATAGTGATTGAGATTGTCATACTTGAATAGGTAGATAGAATATTGTTTAGTCATCAGATATGAGTGTTTTTAGTCTCTACTGCTCACTTAAGAACTGCTGGACTAATTTTTATTTGTTTCGTATTTAACATTCAGGCAGAAAAAAACTGCCCGGTTTCAGATTTGATCAAAATCTGATAAGAATGAAGGGCACTTGAGTGCTACGCAGTATGTGTTTGTTTTAGAAAAACTCCAGTAATTTATCTCATGTTTAATTTTTCTTCTTCTTTGATTGATAGCCGCCGACCATCAAAGCAGTAAGTGCCCATCATGCCTGTTGGTGTCTTGTAGGGCAGCAACAAATTGAATCCACTTTGTTCGGTTGGTGACCATCCTTTGTACAGTGCCCCATTTCTGGTTCATTCTTTGTATTGCGGCTTCCACAGTTCTCCTCCAAGTTGTTTTTGGTTGGCCTCTCTTTCACTTTCCTTTGGGAGTCCTTAGCATAGCTGTTCTTGTAATGGTATCAGGGTCCCTTCTGAGGACGTGGCCAACCCAACTCCAGCATCTGTCAGCTATGATGGTGTGCATGTCCTCCTGGTTACTTCAAATAAGTAGTTCTTGGTTGCTGATGGTACTCTGTATGTTGTTTATTGCATGTAGGTCATGCACCTGTTTGGAAAAAAATTCCACTGAATACCAGTATTGAACTTTTGTGTACTGCAAGGAAGATGAGACAGGTATGTATTTCAGAGCTGCCATTTGCTGATGATGTTGCTCTGATTGCTAAATCAGAGGCACATCTCCAAACCAACCTGCAAGTCTGGAAAGAAGAGCTGGAGAAGAGAGGGATGGTCATAAGCAGCTCTAAAACAAAATCCATGGTGATATCACGAGAAGAAAGAAGACATCAGATTAAGGTGGGAAAACAGGTCCTGGAGCAGGTTGACCACTTTAAATATCTTGGAGCTATTATAGACCCAAAGGGAGGCATCAAAGAAGAGTTGGCCACTCGAAAAGCAACAGCTGGGAGACATTTCAGGCCATAAATTGAGGATTCCTCAGCAAGACTGAGGTTGGTAAGAAAACAAAGATGGCTGTATACCGCTCCACCTATGTCCCAGTCTTGACATAAGGATGCGAGTCATGGGCAGTGACTACAACCCACAAAATCCAAATACCAACCTCAGAAATGAGGTATGAGGAAGGTCTTCTTCTTCTTAGATCCTTAACTACCGACCGTCAAAGCAGTCAGTGGCCATCACACCTAGTGGCGTCTTGTAGGGCAACAACAAATTGATTCCACTTTGCTTGGTCGGTGGCCATCCTTCATACAGTGCCCCAACTCTGGTTCATTCTTTGCATCTCAGACTCCACAGTCCTCCGCCAAGTTGTTTTTTGGTCGGCCTCTCTTTCATTTTCCTTCAGGGGTCCAAAGCATAGCTGTTCTTGTGATGGCATCGGGGTCTCTTCTGAGGACATGACTAACCCAGCTCCAGCATCTGCCAGCTATGATGGTGTGCATGTCCTCTTGCTTGCTACGAGTAAGCAGATCTTGGTTGGTGATGGTATTCGGCCAAAAGATTCGGTGAATTTTTCTTAGGCATGTTGTGTGAAAAGAGGACAATTTCAACTTTTCCTTCTCTGTAACTCTCCAGCATTCCACACCATAGAGAAGCACAGAAAGCACACAGCTCTGATATAATCTTAATTTTGTGCTTGTGCTGTATTGGGAGGACTTCCAGATGTTGTTTAGGCTAAAGAAGGCTGTTCTTGCCTTATTCATTCTGATGTTGATGTCTTTGCCTGCCCCATCGTCTGGTGTTACTATGCTTCCTAGGTATGTGAAGGTATCTGTCTGTACCAAAAAAAAAAAAAAAATATGAGGAAGGTGGTTGAAGTAAAAAGAAGAGATGTGGTCCGCAACCAGACTATACATCAAGGCCTAAAATACCACCCCCTGCAGACCCAAGTAGAACAGTCCCAACTAAGATGGTTTGGCCATGTCTGCAGAATGGGAGAAGATCGGCTACCATGACAAGCATGGGAAACAAAGAGCCAGGGATCCAGACCCCCAAGATCACCAAGAGTCCGCTGGGAGGACAACATTAGACAATCTTTGAAGGACCGAGGACTAGAATGGAACCAGGCCAGGAGGAAGACAGCTGATAGGATAGTCTTTCGCTCTCTCTTCCAAACCTCTACACCTCATGGTAGAAGGGAACGACTAAGTAAGTAAGTATTGCAAGCAGTAAGTCACAATCAATTTTATAATGATTATTAGCAACAAGGTTTAATCAGGGTTTAATCAAGTTTAAACAATATTCATTTCAATGCTTGAATAAAAAATATTGCTATCACTGTTGAGCAAAGAAGAAAACAAAAGTAGGTACAGAATAAAGAATCTATTAATATTTCCCAAACAGGATGTATTAAATAACACTGAACAAGTTGGGTCAGAACTCAGAATGGCATTGAAATAATCATGCCCAGATGGCATTTACACATTCAACAATTTCCAGATTATTTAATATATGTGATTATCAACATCACTTTTCTTTATTTTATAACACAATTAAAAGTATCAACTGTACACTTTTAGTGTAAATGATAATCTAAATTTAAAAAAAGAGTTTTTTTCAGATTTTGTATTAATATTGCAAAATAGTGATGCAATTAATTTTAAAATACAGGTTCTAATTGAAACAGAACTGTATTTACACACAATAAAATTAATGGCAGTCACAGTTACCAATGTGCATTGTATGCCTCCATTATTTTTTGTTATGTATACTAAAGCACATTAAAAATGCACCACCTGTATAATCCAGGAACAGAGTGTGAAACGTAAATATAAGTGTTTACAAGTTTACATATTTGGAATCTTTATTCATTTTCCTATGAATCCATGCTGGTCATTAATTTGTACATTTGATTGTTATGAAATTCATTGCATTCTGTGCAGGCAAGGGAGAAAACCAAAAATGCAACCAATAAAAAAATTCATTCACACTATCCTCAGTATCTGGTATGTCCACCATGTGCTTGCAAACAAGCTTGGCAGCGGCTCTGCATGGAACGCACAAGTCTCTGAAGGAAATTCCGGGGAATCAAGTCCCATTCATGTGTAAGAGCAGCAATATACCATGAGCAATTAACATAGACAGAAACAAATACTTTTTAAATAATCTTAAAGTTGCATAACTTTTAAATCATGCCTAATATGACGCTACTAAACGTGCAGAATTGAAATTTGTTGTGCATGCCATAATTATCTGAAGTTTTTATTATTATTTTTTAATTCAATGAATTTCAGGTGACCATTCCTGTAACCAGTGATCCCACCTATACTCTAGTGTTGACATTCCAGATTTGAAAATTAAGAACAGTTTCATAAAGAGTGAACTAGTGCACAATGCTGCATTCAATCAAGTGTTGTGAGAAATCACAGAAAACATTGTGAGTGAAATGAACGGACGAGACAGAAACCAGATAGATCACATAATGATCAATGGCAGATGGAGACATGCACTACAAGACGTGAAAGTAAGAAGAGGCGCAGATGTGGGAAGTTATCATCACCTAGTAGTAGCAGGACTGAAGGTGAAACTCAGAGCTGCTGGACCAGTTGCAGTCAAACAGAAAAGATACAACATCACGAAACTGAAGGATCCCCTCACCAGAAAAGCTTTCATGGTCGACGTAAAGAAAAGATATGAGATTATCAAAAGCCAGGAAAGAACAGAGACCGATGATGTTGACCAGAGATTCAACACCCTCTCAACTATATACAAGGAAAGCAGCAAGTCATGCTTGGGATTCCAGGAAAGAAAGAGCCAAGACTGGATAACAGCAGATACACTAAACACCATAGCAAAGAGAAAGGAAATGAAAAGGAAAGAAAACAGAAGCTAAGTCTCCCAGGTTAAAGGCAATATATAGTGAACAGTACAGTCAGCTGAACAAGGAAGTTAAATGTCAAACCCGTGCTAACAAAAGGACATTTCTGGATGACCTTGCAAGACAGGTAGAAGAGGCAGCACTGAGAAATGAACAGAGCACAGTATACAAAATAACTAAAATCATCAGTGAAAAACGAGGTGTAAACAATATTACATTAGTAAGAGATAGCACGAAAATCTAATCACAAAAGTAGAGGGACAGGAAACAAGATGGGCAGAGCATTTCAGAGAAATTCTGAATAAGGAACCACCAGAGACACAATTGAATGTTCCTGAGGCTGAAAATGATCTAGATGTTAATACAGACATCGCACAAAAAGAAGAAATTATCACAGCAATCAAAGGGTTAAAGAATGGAAAAGCTCCTTGTCATGAAAAATTAAATGCAGAGCTATTTAAGACAGACCTAGAGCTAGCAGCAGAACTATTAGAACCACTATTTGCACAAGTCTAGAAAACAGGTACAACACCATCAGAGTGGAGAAAAGGAATAATTGTTAAATTGCCCAAGAAGGGAGATCTTGCAGACTGCAATAATTGGTGAGGAATAACTCTTCTCTCAGTTCCTAGCAAAATGCTAGGCAGGATAATTATACAGAGAATCTCAAAAGCAGTAGACCACAAACTGAGGAAAGAACAAGCAGGATTTAGAAAGAACAGAAGATGTGTAGATCATATATTTACCCTCAGGAACATTATAGAGCAGTGCTCAGAATGGCAAAGACAGTAGTACATTAATTTCGTTGATTTTGAAAAGGCTTTTCACAGTATACATAGGGACAGTTTATGGAAAATACTGAGGGCTTATGGAATTCCAAGCTGCATAGTGTCAATCATAAAAAGCCTTTATGCCAACTTTACGTGTAGCATTGGGCAGAGCAACCTAACCTTTGAAGTGAAGACAGGGGTATGACAGGGATGCCCCTTATCAACCACTCTATTTTTAACAGTCATAGACTGGTTGATGCGCCAGACAACAGAGGGCAATCCAACAGGAATAAGATGGACTACATTTTCTACATTGGAAGATCTGGAATATGCAGATGACATTGCACTGCTAGCACATTCACATCAACACATCCAGGAAAAAACGGAAAGACTTAATAAGTATAGCGAGCAGGTGGGCTTGAACATCAACCTAAAGAAGACAGAGGTCATGACGCTCAATGTGAGCAACCCTGAACCCATATCAGTAAGGAATCAGCAACTGGAACAGACAGATGCCTTTATATACCTAGTATGCATAGTAACACCAGATGGCGGAGCAAGCAAAGACATCAACAACAGAATAAACAAAGCAAGAACAGCCTTTTTTAGTCTAAACAACATCTGAAAGTCCTCTCAGTACAGCACAAGCAAACAATTAGGATTATATCAGAGCTGTGTGCTTTCTGTGCTTCTCTATGGCATGGAGAGCTGGAGAGTTACAGAGAAGGAAATGTCGAAATTGTCCTCTTTTCACACAACATGCCTAAGAAAAATTCTCCAAATCTTTTGGCCGAATACCATCACCAACCAAGATCTGCTTACTTGGAGCAAGCAAAAGGACATGCACACCATCATAGCTGGCAGACACTGGAGCTGGGTTGGCCATGTCCTCAGAAAAGACCCTGATGCCATCACAAGAACAGCTATGCTATGGACCCCTGAAGGAAAACAAAAGAGAGGCCGACCAAAAACAACTTGGCGGAGGACTGTGGAGGCTGAGATGCAAAGAATGAACCAGAGTTGAAGCACTGTACAAAGGATGGCCGCCAACTGAGCAAAGTGGAATCAATTTGTTGTTGCCCTACAATACGCCACCAGGCGTAATGGTCACTGACTGCTTTGACGGTCGGCGACTAAGGATCAAAGAAGAAGAAGATACTGCCACAACACGTACACATTTTCAGGGTCATAGCTGTTGGGAATCGTGTTACACATGTAACTTTCATTGTTTTCATGTTGTCTGTACACAAATCTGTGGGTTGAATCATGCACTATCCATTCCAGGAGCCATTTACTCTCTACCTCATGACAAACACAGGGAATATCCATTCCCACACTTTTTTTTCCAGCTTCTCGGCATCAGTATATATAATAGTGGTGCGTTTTTAATGTGCTTCAGTATATTATAATATAACTGCCTCCAACACTCTTATTAACCAACAAAATTGGAAAGTTGCATTTCATCAAAACTGTTTGCGATTGTTTCAGATTATTGCTATAGAAGAGTGCGTTTTGTAAAAATATAACCAACTCGATTTAAAAACAAAGAAGACAAAGGCAGTCCTATGGCAGATACTGCTGTAGAGTAGTTAAGTGATAAAACAAAAATTTCTGAACGTGCATTGAAATGTATTCATGCATTATCTGCAGACAGTGTATGCCTCCTGGTTTACAATTTTTCTGTGGGCACATAATTTGTTTTTTGTGTTTTTTAATTACGTTTTGAAAGAGCCAACAAATTTAGTGTCTAGGTATACAATTGCAGGCATCACTGAAATTGGGCAAAACTCTTTTTATCAAAAACAAAGATTGAATTTTACTGACACAGTACTGTTACTCCACAGATCTATCAGGTAATATCATGAAGTTCTTTTCTTGCAAAAAAGTTTTAGTCATGACAGAAAAAATAAATATTATTTACAATATAATATTTGTAATCATTTTAGGAATGTTTGGAAGGAAGTAATTCTGAAATAAATTGTAATTACTCATTTCTGACAGCCAAGGGAAGCAATCAAACAATAACAATATTAATTGATATATGGGTTAGCGACCACATTAAACAAAAATATTTTGTTACACCATTTAATTAAAATTATTAAATGTATACTATTAGTTTCATAGTATGCAATATACCATGAGCAATTAACATAGACAGAAACAAATACATTTTAAATAATCTTAAAGTTGCGTAACTTTTAAATCATGCCTAATATGACGTTACAAAACATGCAGAATTGAAATTTGTTGTGCATACCATAATTATCTGAAGTTTTTATTATTATTTTTTATTCAATGAATTTCAGGTGACCATTCCTGTAAGCAGCAATCCCACCTATGCTCTAGTGTTGACATTCAAGATTTGAAAATTATGAACAGTTTCATAAAGAGTGAACCAGTGCAAAATGCTGCATTCAATCAAGTGTTGCCAGAATTCACAGAAAACATTGTGAGTGAAATGAAAGCTGATGTAAGTACGGCAGCTGCAACACTAAATACAAACAATAACATTGAATCAAGATTAAAAGAGGTACAATCACCGAATGTCACAGACTCTGAGATAATGACTGTAGACATGAATCTGACTCCTGAGATTTATACTGCAGTCTTACAAAATGAAAACTGCAGCAGGAAATCAGCAATAGTCTATGATGATTGTACTCTCAACAGTGGAAGTAGAGAAGGTTTTAAATTGTGTAGCAGTGTACAATCAGATGAAATAATAATAAGTACAGAAGAGAAACTTTTCAGCTGTCATGTTTGTGGAGTACAGGTTAGCAAGAAAGGTGACCACAATGAACATGAACTTTCACATATAAGAGAAAAGTGTTATATAAGTAATGTTGGTAATGTAGAATTAGCTACACAATCCAGTCTATGTCAACAAGAAAGAATACAAAATGCACAGAAGCATTCTAAATATGACCTTATTGGTATGGGGGCTGCTCATTTTGGTTATCTAAAGGCACACATAATGCAGCATAAAGAAGAACTACCTAACAAGTGTGGTGGTCTTAGAAGGTTTTCTAGAACTGATTATCCAAAGAAACCCATAATGCAGCATAATGGTGAGACACATTACAAATATGATGTCAGTGGAGCAGATTTTTGTCAAAGTGATCACAAGGTGACAAATACAGAAGGGGAATCTTACATGTGTGATGAAATTACAGGACAAAAAATTCATTTAAAATGGTATAAAAGTCGACATACAGAAGAAAAACCTTATAAGTGTGATGCTTGTGGAGCAGAATTTTCACAACATGGTCATTTAAACAGTCACAAAAGGACACACACAGGAGAGAGACCTTATAAGAGTGATGATTGTGGAGCAGAATTTTCTCTAAATAATCATTTGAAGAGACTAAAAAGGAAAAACACAGGAGAGAAACCTTATAAGTGTGATGTTTGTGGAGCAGAATTTTCTCATAGTGTTGCTTTAAAGTTTCACACAAGGACACACACAGGTGAGAAACCTTATAAGTGTGATGTTTATGGAGCAGAATTTTCTCAAATTGGTCATTTAAAGAGTCACAAAAGGACACACACAGGAGAGAAACTTTATAAGTGTAAATTTTGTGGAGCAGGATTTTCTCGGATTAGTGCTTTGAAGAGTCACAAAAGGACACACACAGGTGAGAAACCTTATAAGTGTGATGCTTGTGGAGCAGAATTTTCGCAAAATAATCATTTGAAGAGACATAAGAGGAGACACACAGGAGAGAAACCTTATAAGTGTGATGTCTGTGAAGCAGAATTTTCTCGAAATGATTATTTAAAAAGTCACAAAAGGATACACACAGGAGAGAAACCTTATAAGTGTGATGTTTGTGGAGCAGAATTTTCTCATAGAGTTGTTTTAAAGTTTCACATAAGGACACACACAGGAGAGAAATCTTATAAGTGTGATGTTTGTGGAGCAGAATTTTCTCATAGTGTTGCTTTAAAGTTTCATACAAGGACACACACAGGTGAGAAACCTTATAAGTGTGATGTTTGTGGAGCAGCATTTTATCTAAATGGTCATTTAAAGAGTCACAAAAGGACACACACAGGAGAGAAACCTTATAAGTGTGATTTTTGTGGAGCAGGATTTTCTCAAAACCATCATTTAAAGAGTCACAAAAGGATACACACAGGAGAAAAACCTTATAAGTGTGATGCTTGTGGAGCAGAGTTTTCTCAAAATCATCATTTAAAGAGTCACAAAAGGACACACACAGGAGAGAAACCTTATAAGTGTGATGTTTGTGGAGCTGAGTTTTCTCAGAGTGGTGTTTTAAAGAGACACAAAGCTACACACACCGGAGAGAAACCAAATAAGTGTGATGTTTGTGGAGCAGAATTTTCGCAAAATAATCAATTAAAGACACATAAAAGGACACACACAGGAGAGAAACCTTATAAGTGTGATGCTTGTGGAGCAGAATTTTCACGAAATAGTCATTTAAAAAGTCACAAAAGGACACACACAGGAGAGAAACCTTATAAGTGTGATGTTTGTGGAGCAGAATTTTTTCATAAAGGTGCTTTAAAGAGTCACAAAAAAACACACACAGGAGAGAAACCTTATAAGTGTGATTTTTGTGGAGCAGGATTTTCACAGATTGGTGCTTTGAAGAGTCACAAAAGGACACACACAGGAGAGAAACCTTATAAGTGTGATGTTTGTGGAGCAGAATTTTCTCAAAATGGTCATTTAAAAAGTCACAAAAGGACACACACAGGAGAGAAACCTTATAAGTGTGATGTTTGTGGAGCAGAATTTTCTCATAAAGGTGCTTTAAAGAGTCACAAAAACACACACACAGGAGAGAAACCTTATAAGTGTGATGCTTGTGGAGCAGAATTTTCTAAAAATAATCATTTGAAGAGACATAAGAGGAGACACACAGGAGAGAAACCTTATAAGTGTGATGTCTGTGGAGCAGAATTTTCTCTAAATGATCACTTAAAGAGTCACAAAAGGACACACACAGGAGAGAAACCTTATATGTGTGATGTTTGTGGAGCAGATTTTTCTCAAAGTGGTGTTTTAAAGAGACACAAGACTACACACACCGGAGAGAAACCTTATAAGTGTGATGTATGTGGAGCAGAATTTTCTCAAAATAGCCATTTGAAGAGACATAAAAGGACACACACAGGAGAGAAACCTTATAAGTGTGATGCTTGTGGAGCAGAATTTTCACAACATGGCCATTTAAAGAGTCACAAAAGGACACACACAGGAGGGAAACCTTATAAGTGTGATGTTTGTGGAGCAGAATTTTATCAAAATGATCAATTAAAAAGTCACAAAAAGACACACACAGAAGAGAAACCGTATAAGGGTGATGTTTGTGGAGCAGATTTTTCTCATAGTGTTGCTTTAAAGTTTCACAGAAGGACACACACAGGAGAAAAACCGTATAAGTGTGATGCTTGTGGAGCAGAATTTTCTCAAAATGATCATTTAAAGAGTCACAAAAGGACACACACAGGAGAAAAACCTTATAAGTGTGATGTTTGTGGAGCAGAATTTTCTCATAAAGGTGCTTTAAAGAGTCACAAAAAGACACACACAGGAGAGAAACCTTATAAGTGTGATGCTTGTGGAGCAGAATTTTCTAAAAATAATCATTTGAAGAGACATAAGAGGAGACACACAGGAGAGAAACCTTATAAGTGTGATTTCTGTGGAGCAGAATTTTCTCTAAATGATCACTTAAAGAGTCACAAAAGGACACACACAGGAGAGAAACCTTATAAGTGTGATGTTTGTGGAGCAGATTTTTCTCAAAGTGGTGTTTTAAAGAGACACAAAACTACACACACCGGAGAGAAACCTTATAAGTGTGATGTATGTGGAGCAGAATTTTCTCAAAATAGCCATTTGAAGAGACATAAAAGGACACACACAGGAAAGAAACCTTATAAGTGTGATGTTTGTGGAGCAGAATTTTCTCATAGTGGTGCTTTCACAAGTCACAAAAGGACACACACAGGAGAGAAACCTTATAAGTGTGATGCTTGTGGAGCAGAATTTTCACAACATGGCCATTTAAAGAGTCACAGAAGGACACACACAGGAGGGAAACCTTATAAGTGTGATGTTTGTGGAGCAGAATTTTATCAAAATGATCAATTAAAAAGTCACAAAAAGACACACACAGAAGAGAAACCGTATAAGGGTGATGTTTGAGGAGCAGATTTTTCTCATAGTGTTGCTTTAAAGTTTCACAGAAGGACACACACAGGAGAAAAACCATATAAGTGTGATGCTTGTGGAGCAAAATTTTCTCAAAATGTTCATTTAAAGAGTCACAAAAGGACACACACAGGAGAGAAACCTTATATAGGAACAGCTTGTTGTTGCACCATTTTCACAGCACTATAACCAGCGTCCATGTCAGGAAGTACCCAGCGATCGGGATAGTCAAAATGGTCCAAAATAAACCAAGAGCCAATAAGAGGAAGGTTTACACCAGCCCACCAGCACTGAACAAAAGCAAACACAGCCAGGCAGAAAGCACAGCCGACCCACCTGCAAACACTATGAAGGAGGTGGAAGAAGCAGCTCATCAGCACAGACAGCAACAAGAGGAAGACACAGAAGATATCGGTGATACCATTATAGACGCACTTCGCAGAATCCAAGATGGAGAAGAGTTCCTTAGGCTCTCTCTTCAAGAAGCTATACTAGATGTAGCTCCTGACATCCAAGGTAATGAAAGCCATGAGAAGCAAAGAACTAGACCTAGTCAGGATGAAACAAGAATGACAACTACCAAAAAGCTCTGGATCAAGAAAAGGCTCCTTCCAAAGGCAAACAGGTGCTTGATTCTAGTCCTGACCGGGACGGGAGAAGGGAAGATGGAACAAAGTCTAGCAAGAAAGGTGACACAGATGCAATACAGGAGAGGATCATTAAGATCACGCAGATGTCTGGAGGTGAGGCCTCACTCAGGGTCCTACCAGATGACAAAGTAATCGGCATCCTCAGGGTGATAACTGGAAGGAGAGGTATTGCTAAAGTAGGGAAGCATGAAAAGGGAGTCATGCTTTTGCTCAACAGCACTACAACAACCACTTCACTGATGATCGAACTGAAATCCAGTCCAAAAGAAGTCCAGTTGCCCCACCAAATAAAAGTGGTGGTGGAAAAATACAAGACAACAAAGAAGTTAGTCATAAGAGGGGTGGATACCAGATGTCAATGCAAGCAAGGTCCACAGACAACTTCAAACTGAAAACGCAGATATAAAAATCACGCAGGTCAAAAGGCTAAAGACCTGGGCCAAGAAAGACACCAATCTGATGGTAATAACGGTTGAAGGATTGACAAGACCCGAGAAACTGACGCTCCAAACAACAACAAAAAAAGACAGAACCATATATCCCTCCGGTCATGCTGCGCTCTAAGTGCCAGCAGTTTTCACACACCAAGAAAACATGCAGGAGAGACACAGTCTGCCGATATTGCGCAGGAAACCACCAATATGGTGACTGTACCAGGGCGAAGGAGGACCACAACTACAAAGCAATTAACACAAACCGTACCTGTGCAAACTGCCTTGGAAACCACAGGGCTATGTACCGAGGCTGCCCGATGTTCTAAGAAACTAAGAACATACTGAAGGAAGCGATAACCAAAAACATCAACTTCAGCGAGGCAAAATACAAAGTGGCTGCAGATGTTGCAGAAAAACAGAGCACGATTGATAGACGACAGTTACACCAGCTGACCGCTGAAGTCAAAGAAATGAAAATGAAACTACAGGTCGAAAACAGAAGCAAGCAGGCTCCCAAAGAACCAACCAACAGTGGTGAAGACGTAATAGATCTACAGAATGTCAGAGATATGATAAAGGATATGAAAAGAATTCAGCAGCAGATAGAAGCAGATGTCAAGAAGCTGACAGAGCTGAAAGAAGAAAACACAGAAATCCTCAAAAGAATCGAAGCAGAACAAAGAGCCATAGAGGAAATGACATCAAACACAAGAGCGAAAAAAACAAACGAGCAATCAGATGAAGAAGTCACCAAGGAAACACTAGAAAAACTTCTCCCAGCAATAATAGAAAAAGCTCTATTTCAAATACAGGAGAAAAGGAAGACACAAGAATCAGAAACGAGGAGGGCAAAAAAAAAAAAAAACCATTAAAGCCAGATAGGGAGGCAGGATATGAACACCATGAACATGCCACGACACCATAAACAGACAAGCAACGAAGAGGTATCCAGACAGTCAGCTAGTGGTCCTTTTTAGGACCAGTTCTTTTCAGGACTAACAACCGGCTAGGACTGAAGAAACTTAACGGACAATACACCCCAACTATAACCAATTTTCAGGTTGAAAAGGGTATAACAGCAACATAGCAGACAAATGAACAACGAACGAAACCTTATAAGTGTGATGTTTGTGGAGTAGAATTTTCTCAGAGTGGTGTTTTAAAGAGACACAAAACTACACACACTGGAGAGAAACCAAATAAGTGTGATGTTTGTGGAGCAGAATTTTCTCGAAATGATCAATTAAAGAGTCACAAAAGGACACACACCGGAGAGAAACGTTATATGTGTGATGTTTGTGGAGCAGAATTTTCTCATAGTGTTGCTTTAAAGTTTCACACAAGGACACACAGGAGAGAAACCTTATAAGTGTGATGCATGTGGAGCAGAATTTTCACAAAATGGTCATTTAAAGAGTCACAAAAGAACACACACAGGAGAGAAACCTTATAAGTGTGATGTTTGTGCAGCAGAATTTTCTCAAAATAATCATTTGAAGAGACATAAAAGGACACACACAGGAGACAAACCTTATAAGTGGGATGCTTGTAGAGCAGAATTTTCACAACATGGTCATTTAAAGAGTCACAAAAGGACACACTCAGGAGAGAAACCTTATAAGTGTGATGTTTGTAGAGCAGAATTTTCTCATAATGATCAATTAAAAAGTTGGGACCTCAAGATGCAGCAATAGTGAATGCAGTCAGCGACTCATAGCTGTACTGCCTGTGTCAGGACCAGCGAACCAGAGCTGGTCAAGACCGCACTCCACCTCCACGTGGTGGTCCTGGAAACAGTCTGCAGCAGTGCAGTCTGGCTGAGCGAGTGCGGATCGAAATGGGAAGGCAAATCCGGTCCCTAAAAAATGCCGTGCTGAAGTCGGATGTGTTGACCGAAAGGTGCAGATATCACAGCTTAGGCGCAAACAGACACAACGCAACCACCGTCCTTTT
The DNA here is from genome assembly GCA_024509875.1 of Oreohelix idahoensis. Classification (NCBI taxonomy): domain Eukaryota; kingdom Metazoa; phylum Mollusca; class Gastropoda; order Stylommatophora; family Oreohelicidae; genus Oreohelix; species Oreohelix idahoensis. The sequence goes on from JAMPIV010019837.1 coordinate 36,664, forward strand.
CAGGGCGAACGAGGAAGAAGAAGAAGAATTAAAAAGTCACAAAAGGACACACACAGGAGAGAAACCTTATAAGTGTGATGTTTGTGGAGCAGAATTTTCTCATAGTGTTGCTTTAAAGTATCACACAAAGACACACACAGGAGAGAAACCTTATAAGTGTGATTTTTGGGGAGCAGGATTTTCTCAGATTTGTGCTTTGAAGAGTCACAAAAGGACACACACAGGAGAGAAACCTTGTAAGTGTGATGTTTGTGGAGCAGAATTTTCTCAAAATGATCAATTAAACAGTTACAAAAGGACACACACAGGAGAGAAACCTTATAAGTGTGATGTTTGTGGAGCAGAATTTTCTCATAAAAGTGCTTTAAAGAGTCACAAAAAGACACACACAGGAGAGAAACCTTGTAAGTTTAATTTTTGTGGAGCAGTATTTTCTCAGATTGGTGCTTTGAAGAGTCAACAAAGGACACACACAGGAGAGAAACCATATAAGTGTGATGTTTGTGGAGCTGAATTTTCTCAGAGTGGTGTTTTAAAGAGAAACAAAACTACCCACATCAGAGAGAAACCAAATAAGTGTGATGTTTGTGGAGCAGAATTTTCTCAAAATAATCATTTGAAGAGACATAAAAGGACATCAGTTTTTATAACATTGCCCAAAAAACCAAATGCAACAGAATGTTCAGACTTCAGAACAATCAGCCTGATGAGTCATGCAATTAAGATACTGCTCAAAATCATACAGGAAAGAGGGAAAAATAATGTAGACAGCGAAATTTAAGAAGAACAGTTTGGTTTTAGACGGAACAGTGGAACAAGAGAGGCAATATTTTGCCTAAGAATATTAACAGAAAAATATACAGAGGTCCAAAAAAGTATGTACATGTGCTTCATTGACTATAAGAAGGCTTTTGACAGAGTCCATCATGAGAAAATAATTGAATGCCTCGAAGACATAGGTATTGATGGGAAAGATATAAGAATACTGGAATTATTCACCATACATAGACATAAAAAGAGATGTCAGACAAGGTTGTGTGCTGTCCCCCTGCCTATTTAATTTATACACCGAAAAAATTTTCAAACAGATACAGGAAATACCAGGACTGAACATCAGTGGAAGGTCAATAAACAACCTTAGATATGCAGATGATACCGTGTTGTTAGCTGAAAGCGAACAGGAGTTACAAGAACTAGTGAAGCAAGTGAACAATATAAGTCATGAATATGGACTCGACATTAATAGTGAGAAAACAAAAACTATGATAATTAGCAAAACATACGATAAACCCACATTAAAGATAAGCGTAAATGGGAAAATCCTGGAACAAGTCAAGAGCTACGTATATCTTGGTCATATAATAACAGAAGATGGCAGATGTGAAACAGAAGTCAAGAAGAGAATAGGAATGGCCAAAGCTACATTCAACAACATGAAACATATACTGACATCTAAACAGTTATCTCACAAATTAAAACTGAGAATCATAAAGTGTTATATATATTCTGCATTTCTGTATGATGCGGAAACATGGACGATGAATAAGCAATTGGAAGAAAGAATTGAGGCTCTTGAAATGTGGATATATAGAAGAATGGGGCGTATCTCATGGAAAGAGATGAAAACAAATAAGGAGGTCCTAGAAAATCTATGTATGAAAAGAGAACTAATGAAGGAGGTTAAAGTTCGGCAGCTAAAATACTTTGAACACATAAAAAGGCATAACACCTTTCAGAAGACCATAACAGAAGGGAGAGTTGAAGGCAAACGTGCAAGGGGAAGACAGCGCTATAAGTGGGAAGATAACATCAAGAGATGGACAGGAAAGAGTCTATCAGAGTGCACCACCAAGACAAGAGACAGAAGACGTTGGAGATCCATTACAGCCAACATTCGTTGTGGAGATGGCAACTGATGATGATGATGATGATGATGAAAAGGACACACACAGGAGAGAAGTCTTATAAGTGTGATGTTTGTGGAGCAGATTTTTCTCAAAATGATCAATTAAAAAGTCACAAAAGGACACACACAGGTGAGAAACCTTATAAGTGTGATGTTTGTGGAGCAGAATTTTCTCATCAAGGTACTTTAAAGTATCACACAAGGACACACACAGGAGAGAAACCTTATAAGTGTGATTTTTGTGGAGCAGGATTTTCTCATATTTGTGCTTTGAAGAGTCACAAAAGGACACACACATGAGAGAAACCTTATAAGTGTAATTTTTGTGGAGCAGGATTTTCTCAGATAGGTGCTTTGATGAGTCACAAAAGGACACACACGCAAGAGAGAAACCTTATAAGTGTGATGTTTGTGGAGCAGAATTTTCTTAGAGTGCTGTTTTAAAGAGACACAAAACTACACACACCGGATAAAAACCTTATAAGTGTGATGTTTGTGGAGCAGAATTTTCTCAAAATGATCAATTAAACAGTCACAAAAGGACACACACAGGAGAGAAACCTTATAAGTGTGATTCTTGTGGAGCAAAATTTTCACAAAATGGTCATTTAGAGAGTCACAAAGGACACACACAGTAGAGAAACCTTATAAGTGTGATGTTTATGAAGCAGAATTTTCTCAAAATGATCCTTGGAGAATTCACAAAAGGACACGCACAGGATAGAAAACTTATAAGTGTGATTATTGTGGAGCTGGATTTTCTCAGAGTTGTGCATTGAAAAGTCACAAAAGGACATGCACACTAGAGAAACCTTATAATTGTGATGTTTGTGGAGCAGAATTGTCTCAGAGTGGTGTTTTAAAGAGGCACACAACTACACACCCTGGAGAGAAACCTTATAAGTGTGGCTTTTGTGGAGCAGAATTTTCTCAAAAAAAATCATTTGAAGAGACGTAAAAGGACACACACAGGAGAGAAACCTTATAAGTGTCATGTTTGTGGAGCAGAATGTTCTCATAGTGGTGCTTTGAAGAGTCACAAAAGGACAAAAGAGGAGACAAACCTTATAAGTGTAATGTTTGTGGAGCAGATATTTCTTGAAATGAACTTTTAAAAAGTCACAAAAGAACACACACAGGAGAGAAACCTTATAAGTGTGATGTTTGTGGAGCAGAATTTTCTCGAAATGATCAATTAAAGAGTCATAAAAATACACTCACAGGAGAGAAACCTTATAAGTGTGATGTTTGTGGAGCAAAATCAGAGGCTTATCTCCAATCCAACCTGCAAGTATGGAAGGAAGAGCTGAAGAAGAGTGGGATGGTCATAAGCAGCTCTAACATAAAATCCATGGTGAGATCACGAGAAAAAAGAAGACATCAGATTAAGCTGGGAGAACAGGTCTTGGAGCAGGTCTACAACTTAAAATATCTCGGAGCTATTATAGACCTAAAGGGAGGCATCAAAGAAGAGTTGGCCACTTGAAAAGCTGCAGCTGGGAGACTTTTTCAGGCTATAAATTGAGGACTCCTCAGCAGGAGAGAGGATAGTGAGAAAACGAAGATGGATGTATACCGCTCCACCTATGTCCCAGTCTTGACATATGGATGCGAGTCATGGGCAATGACTGCAACCCACAAAAGCCAGATACAAACCTCAGAAATGAGGTATGAGGAAGGTGGTTGAAGTAAAAAAAGAGATATGGTTCGCAACCAGACGATACACCAAGGCATAAAATCCCACCCCCTGCAGACCCAAGTAAAACAATCCCAACTAAGATGGTGTGGCCATGTCTGCAGAAAGGGTCAAGATCGGCAACCATGACAAGCATGGGAAAGAAAGAGCCAGGGATCCAGACTCCCAGGATGACCTAGAGTTTGCTGGGAGGACAACATTAGACAATCTTTGAAGGACCGAGGACTAGAATGGAACCAGGCCAGGAGGAAGACAGCAGATAGGATAGTCTGGCACTCTCTCTTCCAAACCTCTACATGTCACAGTAGAGGGGGAACATCTAAGTAAGTAAGTAAGTTTTGCTTTGTTGCAATTTAATTGCTGTCTTAATCTTTCCAGTTATATCTTGGCCTTCAGTATATTTCCGATAAATTAATGTCATAATATTCTTTGTAGACCCTACATAACTAGAAAAAAAGTTTGTTTGCGTTAAGTAGGCCTACTTTAATCCAGTGGTCGAGATTCACTGCTTAATTTTTTTAATAAAATGGCGATCTATTATCACTGGTATAGGCTACCAACTTTTAAATAATAATTCTGTAAATTTTAAAATTTTTCAAATCCAAGATTTGATATTCTGTTCATAATTTGTTAACTTTTTATTTTTTGCTGTTAGCTGTTTGCTTTGCTTCATTGTATTTTATTTTTGTCATTCTTCAAATCTTTCCAGTTATATTTTGACCATTTAAATATTTCCAATAAATTAATCTCATAAAATTTTGTGTAGGCCCTACAAAAGTAGAAAAAAGTGCATTTGCATTGAGTAGGCTTATCTACTTTATTTCAGCGGTCGAGATTCACTACTTTATTTTTTTTTAAAGTGGCAATCTATTATCACTGGTCTAGGCTACCAACTTTTACATAATTTTGTAAATTTTTGGTGCTACGTTTTTCTTCCTAGATTTGATATTCTGTTCATAATTTCTTTCATTTTTTGTGTGTGTGTGCTGTTTGCTTTGCTTCGTTGTATGTTTTTTTTTTTTTTTTTTTTTTTGTCGTTCTCTTAATCTTTCCAGTTATATTTTGATCATTTATAAATATTTTCAATAAATTAATGTCATAATATTTTGTGTCTGCCCTACATAACTAAAAAAAAAATGTGTTTGCGTAAACTTCGCTGCTTTATTTTCCAATAAAAAAATCCACACAGGCTGCAGGAGGTCCATGAATGCAGACACATTCATATCTTTTTTGCAGTGTAAGATTAACATTGATACATGCTGTGCAGACTTTAACCCCACAAGTGCTATTCTGCAAAGTGCTAAAAGTGCACGTGTTGATTATAATACAAAACACTGTGCATCTAAAGAATAGTTCCTCACGATCACTAAGTTTTTTATATGTAAAGAACAGCATCAAACTATTAGCATGTTTTATATCACACTAATTCAAATGCTAATAGATTTGTATGTGTCAATTCTCATTTTAAAACTGTATTGTGTATAATTTATTAACAAATTTTTTTGCGTAAGGATTTGTGGGTTGTTGTAATGATTTTTTGGGTCCAGCGTACAGGTTTTTGTCTCAGGAGGTCGACAGGTATGCATTGGAGAGATGTATAAATGTGAAATTTGTTGTATTAGGTTGTCTCAAGTCTGTGTTCTAGAATTACACAAAAGAAGTCATACATGGGAGGGACTATCTGAGTGAGATGTGTGTGGTGTTGAGTTTACTCAAGTCTGTATTCTAAAACTGCACACTAGACTTACATCAGTGAAAATTTATGTGATGTTTACCTTACACAGTTTGTAAGCTTGATGTTTGAAATGCAAGTTTACTCATTCATTATTCTTCAGCCCCCTATTCACAAAATATCTTGATGGTTTAAATTATTTGATCACTTCCTGTGGACATTTTTCAAATTGGTAGTGAAAAAAGTATTTTGTTGTGTAAATTAAAATCGCAACCAGATTTGTTGTTGTTGTTGTTTAATAGGGCTGCTGAGCTTCTCACTCTTTTGCAGCCAGTAGTGAGTTTAATAACCTTTGGTAACACTGAAGATCTAGGCTTTTCTTGTGGCGTGTCTACCATTCTGAAACATGTTGAGTTAAAGTCATCAGCTCCAGATTCTCCAGCTTAGATAGCATTTAAAGGATAACCACATAGGGGTCACAAGCTAAGAGTAAGAAGTGTGTGGCATACTATGCATTCCCTGCCATCCAAGGGGGCTGTCCAACTATGCAGAGCTAAAATACTGTGCTCTGGTTCTGGGCTTTCCAAAAGAATTGTCACATCCTGCACAGAGCCATTTCTCAGTTCCCCTGCTTATCAGTGGTTCCATAGTGAGATCCTTCTACATGCAGTCATCCAGGTCAAAGCTAAAGAACAACGTCTGGGAACCAAAGCTTAGAGTGCAATGCTGGGTTCTCAACACGTTTCACCACAGAGAGAATCCCTGAAGTGTGTGGATGATTTCAAGCATCATTAAGGGTGTAATTAGAGTCACAGAGGTTCACTTCCACATATGTATACTGTAGCATTGTGTATAGTAGGTGGTCAATTAAAGATGACTTCAGATATGCCTCCATGCATCTCAGCAAGTTGAGCAAGATAAATGTAATCTCTGTGGTGCTATATTTTGTGATATACTACAGAGAGGTCTTATAAATGTGATTTTCTTGTTGCAAAGTGTGGCCTCTACCTGTTAGCTAAGAACATATTCAGACATACAGAAAAGAAGCCATGTAATTATGATGTTTCTGATGCAGTGTTTTCTATTGATGCTCAAATTGTGCCATTAAAAAGAAAAGTGCTATAAATATTTTATGTGTGCTACTTTTTTTTTGGTTCACATTGAAAGACTACAGAAATACAATCATCATTATTTGTCAGTTCCCTAAGGAGCAGTGGGGCCTCAACAAATGTATGCCAAGCCTTTATGTCCTGTGTCATCTGTTCAATGTCTTACTATAACTTTTTTGTATCTCTTTCATGTCTGCCTCCAGTTCCCATCTCAAAGTGTTTTTTTTTTTGGTATCCCTCCTTCTGCCTATCTTTCTAATAATAAATAAATACATATACTTGTGTATGCAAAATGGTACATAATACCACCTCAACAACAGTTAAAGATAGGAGCTACTGATAAGTGTAACAGTGGCACTGATAAAATTTTATATATATATATATATATATATATATATATATATATATATATATATATATATATATATATATATATATATCGCAAAAGAACAATTTGATTACAGCATCTGAGATTCAAAGATATATGCAATAGAGACATGAGAGCACTGGATATAAATTCAGCAACCTGTTAGGATGAAGCTGCCCATCGCACCAATTGGCGATGTTTCCTGCAGTGCCACCTCAGATTGGGCAAAAAGAAGCTCACACGATGAGCAGAAGAGAGAAGAAATGTCAAAATGAACACCAGGAAAAAAAGCAGCTAAGGGCTGCATTCCAATATTCAGTTATGACTGAAGGGGCTATTATTATTATTATGTATATATAAATGTTATATGGTGCTAATATGTATCTGTTTCTTAACATGGTGCTGAATATTGAATTATCAAAGATAATGTGGTGGTGGTGGGACACCATGATACAGACAAAAAAGCTTGCGGTATTAAGAAATAATTTTGCCATTTCTATTCTTTTGAAATTTGCAAAAACGTTTCTATATATATCGCAAAACACAACTTAAAAACTGCTGAACTAATTTTAATATCTATTGTATTTAACATTTAGGCAGAAAAAGACTGTCTGGTTTCAGATTTGATCAAAATCTGATAAGAATAAAAGGCACTTGAGTGCTACTCAGTATGTGTTTGTTTTAGAAAAACTCCAGTAATTTATCTTATTTTTCTTCTTCTATTTCTTCTTTGATCTATAGCCCCCGACCATCAAAGCAGTCAGTGGCCATCACACCTGGTGGCGTCTTGTAGGGCAGCAACAAATTGATTCCACTTTGTTCGGTCAGTGGTCATCCTTTATAAAGTGCCCCAACTCTGGTTCATTCTTTGCATTTCGGCTTCCACAGTTCTCTGCCAGATTGTTTTTAGTTGGCCACTCTTTTGCTTTCCTTTGGGGGTCCATAGCATAGCTGTTCTTGTAATGGTATCAGGGTCCCTTCTAAGGATGTGGCAAACCAGACTCCAGCGTCTGCCAGCTATGATAGTGTGCATTTCTTCCTGGTTACTCTGAATAAGCAGTTCTTGGTTGCTGATGGTATTCGGCTAAAAGATTCGGATAATATTCCTTAGGCAGATTGTGTGGAAGGAGGACAGTTTCGGCATTTCCTTCTCTGTTATTCTCCAGCATTCTGCACCATAGAGAAGCACAGAAAGTACACAGCTCTCATACAGTCTTAATTTGGTGTTTGTACTGTACTGGATGCAGCTCTTGGCCCAAGAGGAGAGGAAGCCATTACCGGAATTGCAAAAATTCTGATGAGAAGGCTAAAATTCCAGAAGGAGGCAAGAGATAAACTACGAGCGAATACAGATACACCGTACGAAACAACTTCCGCGCCCGTCGTGCCAGGCCTAGACACTGAAGACGCTGTCCGAAAATTGATGACCGAGAATCACCAAGTGGCAGAGGAGTGTCAAATCCAACGTCACAACTCTCAGATGGCGCAAATTGCAAGATCAGAGACACAAGCCAACAAAAGCCCCGAGACACAAACGACTAGATCTAGTCTGGACGAAACAACAAATGAAAACAACCAAGTGTTCCACGGTGATTAGAAGGTGCAGAATGCCACACAGAATCATGATCAGACAGACGAGGAAAGGGTACCGAGACTAAAGACAGATGCACGGCCAGGGGTGGCAAGAGGGGAGATGCCGCGCAGGCGGATTACAGAAAATCACTCACAAGGAACTGGAACAAGACCGCAAAACAAAAATTACGCACTAGGTTGGAGCAGAAGCTACCCATTGCACTCCCAGACGACAAAGTAATCAATGTCCTGGAGAATGTAGAAGGCAAAAGAGGCATTCTAAGTGTGAGAAGGCACCAATAGGGAGTGATACTTGCCCTGAATGATACCGAAAAGACTTAATCGCTGATGACTGCTCTGGCGTCCGGGCCTATAGAATTTCAGCTACCACACCTGATCAAAATCAAAGCAGAAATCCACATAGGATTTAAGAATGTAGTCATCAAAGGGATCGACACCAGCTTGTCAGATGCAGAGACCCCCAGCTGCATCCAGGCCGAAAACCCTCTGGCCAGAATCACACATGCCGAAAGAATAAAGTCCTGAAACAAAGAAGACACCCGACTGATAATAGTGACTTTACAAGGGAAAACAGTTCCGGAAAGTATCACTATTCAGAATAGACCCCGAAGAACACATGCCTACATCCCGCCAGTGATGCAGTGTTCGAAGTGCCAGGGATTTTATCACACAAAGAACACGTGCAGAAAAGAGACAGTCTGTAGATACTGTGCGGACAGCTACGAATACAAAGACTGCCCTAAGGCAAAGAAAGACCTCGACTACCAGGCGCCAAACTCTAATAGAAAATGTATCAACTGCCTCGGAAACCACGGAGCATGATACAGTGGGTGTCCCGAATACCAACAAACAAGGCAAATAATTACAGTGGCCATTGGAAAGGGGGTATCGTACCAAGAGGCAAAAAACCAGAGTCATGTGACCAAAATATTATTAAAAATTATCATGAGAAGAGCGAGAAAATAAAATAAATAAAAAATAAGTGATGAACAGTGTCCATTTGTAGAAGGTAATGGCACAAACAATGCTTTATATATATTTCAAGAACATTAATAGAAAGAGCCATATAGTTGAAGACAGATCTGAACTTGTGCTTTATAGATTACATCAAGGCATTCGACAAGGTAAAACATGAGGACATTTTTAAAATGCTAGAAAGCATGAAGATTGATAGTAACGACTTAGGATAAAAAAGAACATACGTATAATGGCAACAAACAGCACAGGAGTGGGAAACAATATGGGCAGAGCACTTTAGAGAAACACAGAATAAGGAACCACCAGAGACTCAGGTGAATGTTCCTGAGGCTGAAAGTGATTTAGATCTAAATACAGACATTCCATGAAAAGAAGAAACCATCACGGCTATCAAAGGGCTAAACAATGCTAAAGCGCCTGGTCACGACAATCTAAATGCTGAGCTATTCAAGACAGACCCTGAACTAGCAGCAGAACTATTAGAACCACTATTTGCACAAGTCTGGGAAACTGAGACAACACCAACAGAGTGGAGTAAAGGAATAATTGTCAAATTGCCCAAGAAGGGCGACCTTGCAGACTGCAACAACTGGAGAGGAATTACCCTCCTCTCAGTTCCCAGCAAAATACTAGGCAGGATAATCATCCAGAGAATTTCAAAAGCAGTTGACCATAAACCGAGGAAAGAACAAGCGGGCTTCAGAAAGAACAGAAGATGTGCAGATCAAATATTTACCCTCAGGAACATTATAGAGCAGTGCTCAGAATGACAGAGACAGCTGTACATTAACTTTTTTGATTTTGAAAAGGCTTTCGACAGCATACACAGGAACAGCCTATGGAAATTTCTGAGGGCTTATGGAATTCCCAGCCGCATTGTTTCCATCATAAAAAGCCTCTATTCTAACTATACGTGCAGTGTTGGATCGAGTAATGTAACTTTCAAAGTGAAAACAGGAGTGCGACAGGGATGCCCCTTATCAACAACATTATTTTTGACAGTCATAGATTGGGTGATTCGCCAAACAACAGAGGGCAGTCCAAAGGAATTAGATGGACAACGTTTCCTACACTGGAAAACCTGGAATATGCAGATGACATTGCACTACTCGCGCATTCACATCAACACATTCAAGACAAAACCGATAGACTGAATAAGTATGGCCAGCAGGTTGGCCTGAACATCAATTTGAAGAAGACACTAAATGTGGGCAATCCTGAGCCAATAACAGTAAGATTCTATTTCGAGAACAATGAAAATTTCTTTCTTTAGGCTATTCTTCTGTTAAATCCACTAGCTCGTATTATGCTATTGTTGCACGGATAATGCTAGCGTGGTAGGCTATGCGATCACAATAAACACCAAACGCATTATATAGATCTATATAATTATCTTATAATACTACCACTCAGAAAGTGCTTCCTACTTGACAAAGCGAAATTCGTTCACAAAAAAACTTGTCACAGAATGCTCTAACGTATCTGTGGACACGTGTAAAATACAATGAAAGATGTAGTCCGCGCTTAAACAAATTACAGGTATCCATGCCAAGGCAAGACCGATTTAATAAAAGTTTGGCTTACTCAGCTGCTAATCTTTGGAACAATTGTCCACATGAAATGAAAAACACGAGTTGATTATGTTTCGAGTTATTAACTAATATAGTTGTGATGATATACATTGATACACCGATCCCATAGTGATAATACCATTTGTTTATAACTATAGGATAGCATAAGAATAAATAGGGAAGTATAAGGTTTCGTCTTCGCCACGCCAGCAAACGCGTTGATTTTAGTAAGACAGAACATAGTGTATAAGGGTACTATCGATTGCGAGTGGAAATAAATATAACAAATTTGCTAAACTAGGCCTTGTTGCGTACCCAGAGGAGAGATGAAAATGTATTTTTAGAATACGACTTTTGACACGCGTGGTTTGGAAGCAAAAATTAAAAAATACGCGCGACATTGGTTTTAGCAGATGTGAAAATGCAATGAAAAGCCACTATTTGTTCGTTTTATAGGCACGCAGCTTGACATATATAACCACGCACACAGCACTGTGTTTGCAAAGTAGCGTAGTATTCTGACGTAAGCAACTTGTAGTTTTGGGTTTGAACAGCGAGGGAGAAGTGAAAAATGGCGCATTTATGTAAAAGTAGGATTTGCAAAATAATAGGAAACAATATGAAATTCTTTATTTCTAGAAGACTTAGCTAGTTTGATGGACCATGATCTCCTGAAAATATGTTATAATTTTCAAAATCGCCCCATAAAAACTCAAAATATTGACATAAGACTAGATAGGCCCAGACACACGAACGGACAGACTCTCGGTTTTGCATTCACTATCGTTCACATTTTTTGAACGCGTTGTTGAAGTGAGGCAATAAGAGGGAGGGTCTCAGTCCACGTGGGGATCTCTGGGAGTGAGAGGGTACATGTAATCGGATTGGAGGGGGAGTTTGAAAGAGAGAGATATTATTGGGTGGCTCGAACTGAATATTGTTTTTGTAGAGTTAGGCCAAAAAGCAAGTCTAATTTTAACTTGAATGCCAAAATTTTGGACTCTACTTTTGACTTTATTTTTAAATTCAAAATGAAAAGCTTAGTAGTTATATTCTCACTGACCAGCTCATTAAATATTATTGAGAACTTAGAAGGATCGACGCCATTTCCTTAATACAGTTCATAGAAGCAGGACGCTTGAAAGCTGTGAAGTGTGACGTGCCTCTAGAATATATATTTAATTAATAAAAAGTTTAAGGGCGCCATAGTCCAGCAAGCAGTATATCTGAAGTTGTGCTATTTCACCGTTCCTGCGTGTATTCATTGATTTTGTAGTAAGATCGAAATTATTCACATTATTATATTATTAATTGTGTTGTTTGACTTGGGTAATGAAGATATTTTACGACTGCAAGTACATAAGTCACTAGCAGACTTATGCAAGGCCTATTGGTTGCTCCACTATAGTAACATGCTACCAGAGAGGTAGAACTAAAAGATTTTATGAGTTGTCATTTGGTTGTCATATCACCTATCATATTGTATTGAGAAAGATCATTGGTAATGGCAGAGGTGTTGCAGCCATTAGGGAGAGGAATATGAAAACTTGTACAAAGTGTTACATTATTTATGTGGATGTGCTGGGTTGGTCAGAGAGATCTGACCCAGGTCTTTTATGATTAAATATAGTATTGTTTGTGAAATTGGTGGATTAGATATTATGCTAAGACAGAACATAATTTTCACGTTACAGGGTTTTTGTCTGGCACTAGTCCGGTGCCAGATTCCTGAGTGAAGTATTCATTACCAGCAGTGATAGTGGTACCAGCTGCCTACCCTATTATTTTTGAGACAAGAACAAAAGTGGCTGTTGGCAGACTAGACAACGATTTTCCATCCTCCAGTGCCAGTTAAGTATATTAGACCTGGCACGAGGAGAATTCATCAATATTCCCCCTGATTATAACTGAATTATAATATAAAAAAGACGAACTGTCAAGCATTAAAGTGTATCAAGAGAAAAGAAACAGTGTGAAAAAGACTGGGCGTGATGTTAACACCCCAACCAGCCACCTTAAACACTTTAGTAATTAGCTAGAAATTTTAAGAAAACAGTAATATATTATATATATATGTTTAAGGACAAATTGTCTTCTTTTAGTTATTTAACTTTGCTTATTATTTATGTATATATAAATTGATCTTACTTGAGTTGATAGTCCAAACCAAAAGAATATTAGGTTTAGGACTAATAAAAGTGTAACAAAAATATTGTAAATACCAAACTTAAAGCACAGTGTTGGTCAAGTTGATCATAGACTTTAACATTTGTGTTTATGTGTTTGTGTATTAGAGTACCATCACACCATCATTACATTACCCTAGACATTAAACGTAGCTATCATACATACTAGTTCAGAATAGGTCTGATTGAGATCTTAGGGTGGTAGCAGAAAGGTTCTCTGAGGACTCAACATTTAAATTGTTTTTTTTTTTAACTCAGGGACCTTCACAGCTTGATCTCATTCAGTTACAATAGAAACAGATATTACACCAACATTCATACCATCTAAACGCACCACAATAGTGCATGGAACAACAAAGACAACAACCAAAAAGGTACAGACTTTCATAAATAGATGCTTGTGTAGAATAGAGGGATTAAAATGGTATGACAAGGTTACCAATGTGGAACTGATGACAAGAACCAGACAAGTGCCAGTGGAACAAGAGATGAGAAGAAGATGATGGCGATGGATAGGACACACACTGAGGAAACCGGTTGATAGCATTACAAGGCAGTCCTTGTTCTGGAACCTATAGGGCAAGAGAGGCAGAGGTAGACCAAGAAGCACATGGAGAAGAGAGCTGGAAACAGAGGTGAAAATGATAAGGAGAACGTGTAAAGAACTTGAGATGATGGCACGTGACAGGAGGACTTGGCATGTGTTTGTTGAAGACCTATGCTCCTTTGGAAGTAGAGGGTTATAAATAAATAGTGTATGGAGGGTCTGATGATCTAGTTTGTTTTTTTTCTTTATAATGTAATTTATTTCTTAATTGTGATCAGATTTTGCATTGCCATTAAATTAATACTTTAAGTACGTTGGAGAATGTTTGGATAACTAGTATTAAACGATGAGCAAGAGAAAGGACAGAATCCAAGACGGGCCTTTGTACCCGATTCTCAACCATTGAAAAATAAAGGTTTTTTATGTGTCTGTCTGTCTATCTTTCTAGTCTGTTTGATTCTGCTCTTGAGTTAGGGAAGTTAAGACAGTAAGGAAGGAAACTGGTTACTGTGGCGGGGATTTTGAAGGTGTGAAAGATTTGATGAACGATTAAAAGATCATATCTAGATCATGTGATTTCTGTCTACAAGTTGATGGAACTGTCTCGCCTCGGTAAATAGTCTACTAGAAATCCTTAATGTAACGAGACTTCTGGCAACTAAACAGGATATTTTCTGCATTATAAATTCTTTCTCAAAAATCCAAAAAAGGACTATGTTAAGTACATAGGGTTGAGAAAGGAGATTTGGTGTCCAGCAACATTAACTAAAATATCCTGACACACTAGAAGTTAGTTTAATTATGGTTCAGCCCCCCAGGGTGTAGATTTATGTTTAAACAAAACAAAATACAGCCCAAATAAAGGTAACAAAGACAAATAACAACAGACTCTGTTATGTTGAATTTAAAAACAATGTATAGATTCTCACAACTATGAAACATTTACAAATGAACAATAAATGTGTGCTTTCATGTTTAGAAACAAACAAACTATGGTCATCAAATGAACTAGGAGATCTTTTCTATTGTAGTTTTGCTGTTCGGTATTATACTCATCTCTCCAAGGACTTCAGTAGCTGCTGACATGAATTGTGTTCTGACTCACTTGGTTTAGTCTGTCCCAGCACTTCAGATAGTGTAAACAGTTCAATGGGTTCAGAGGGCGGCACAGTCTGCTTCCCTGGACTCAGTGCAAATTACAAACACGGATGGAGTAAGTCAGCCCTGCTGAATACCTCTTCCTTTTACTGGACTATGACTCTGGTTAGAGTCACCTGGTATGACAGCTACAGTTGTACTCTGGTATGGTCAAACATTTGGAGGTATGGTGAACCTGGTTGGTAGGGTATGGTTGGTAGGGATGTTGGTAGGGTTAACCTTTGGTGTCGTAGACTCATAACCTGGTTTGTAACATGGAACTGAAACCTGGTTGGACTGGATTACTAAACAATTGAAGTCCCATTAGTGGTGTTTCCAGATAAATCATCTCCTATGTCTGCTGGGCATTAAGCGTCCATCAGAAATCAAATTAAAACAATCACCGCTAACATTCTATAACAAAGTGTTATTGTAGTAGTCGTTTCTTGCTGACTACTATTATGTGCTGATCCGTGAATGTCAAAAGATGATATGATAATCAGTCATTAGGAATTCCAACTGGGGCACGTCAACAAGTGCCAAGACGATAGTGGTAGAACTCATCGATTTAAATTGGTACATAGTTTATTTAACAAGACACTTGAACGGGACAAGACATTCGACATGGTTTGACAGTTCAATCAACATGATGAAGTTAAAGTATTTTCATTTCAATAATCCAGTCAGATAGTCCCAGACAAAAATCCTTTAAGCAACTTATAGCTGGGTATTTGAGTTCATATAACAATGTACATAAACGATGAGGCATTTTAGATCATAAGTTGAATCCTATAACGGTTGACCTTCGGTCAAGGACAAAGACCCTTATTATTATCCATCACATTTTAAGATATATAACAAAATCTGTCCTCTGTAAATGGCCTCGTAAATAATTAGATTAAAACCTCTGAACATTTATAATACAGGCATCTTTTGCGCATATAAATTGGTTAAATACCATCCTTTGACGAACCTCTCTTTGTAGCCGAGACTCGCATGACGGCGGTCCAATAATTCATCTTAGAAGATACATTTTTAAAACAACAATTCCTTTAGAATATATGTAGGCTTTCAGTGAATTGACTCCCCAAGTTTATCCATTGTAGTACCATTAAGTGTAGGTTCTATCTAGATGCCAACTTGGGTGAAACGTCAATAAAAATATATAATATTTTCTATTCTTATACGACTGGAAAAAGACTTACATTTGTGACAGACGGCAATGACTTCTGACAAAAAGTCATGTCACATAATCATAACTGCCCAACACACGGGACTGAAAATATAAACAGACAATATGTCTGACTGGGATGCTAGCTTGCTCATCCAAGCTTACGACATCATCTAACATGTTTAGCAACAAGCGCGCCCGAAATCCCTATACCAAAATTGTGCGCTATCGTGCGCGATAAATTAAATATACAAAATATATTACTAACATATTAGTTGGTGCGTACTCTCTTAACAGAAGTAGGACCTTGTGACTACTTATGCCTGTTAAGGACTCAGAAAGGACGCAACAGCTACCTTACAACCTCCGCGAAAAAAAAATTAATTCTATTAATTTTTTTATGTTACTTTAATTACCGCGGAGAGGGGAATCAAATTTACATCTACATATCCTAATAATAAACTACCTATATATTAATTAATAATAACAGAGTGAATATAAAATTGAATTCGACTCAAATAAACAAAAGATATGCAAGAAAATATACAACCACTATCAACCAACTTTGGATAAATGTGGCAAAAATAAAAGAAATTAAAGTATTAAGGATGATAGACGTAAACAGAATGTGAAAACAACTAAAAAGAAATGTAAATAAATGAATTTAAATAAATGAGCTGTGAATGCATCAAAAATGATGAGTTAACAAGTAAAAGAATACAAATAAACCACGCGAAGTGAGCAATACACTTAACTTTGTCTAAAATAATTAGTAGTACTACTTAAATACGAATGCTAAATCACTACACACCATAAGTGACAATTACTAGCTCTAATAACTCGTATTAAAACCATTGTAGTTAAATATATAAAACATTAAACTAATTAAGTAAGTTTAATTGTTAAAACTAATTAATAGTGTTAATGTATTTAAAATGTTATTAATTCCACTTGAGTTTACTCTCAAATAAATTTATGAAGTTCCAATGTTATATTCGAACACAGTCAAAGATTTACAAAGTTCCGTTGTACTAAAAATTTCATCACGTCGAAATGTTAATTTCCAAGTTATTTAGCAATTCATGATATTTCCATGTTACTTTCGAAATACAATGTTATCACTTTTCAATGTTACATTCACATCATTGTTATTGATAATTTCCTGTTCTTGCATTATAGCAATGGAAACTGAATGTTCAAAATTCATTCAAAAATCAATGTAGATACGAAACTTGAGTAAACGTTAATGATACAACTAATCAAAGTTCCATAAGCAGCAAGTTACAATTGCGTAGCTGTCCGTGTAGAGGTTTCATTCTCTGTAGGGCGTAGTAGCTCGCTTGATTCATATGGACAACGGGATAAAACGTCTGCCAAAACGTTTTGTGATCCAGGTATGGACCGGATGGTAAAACTGTATGGCTGCAAGGCTATCGCATACCTCGTAGATTTAGATGTTTTGACGTCTTTGGTATTGAGAGCAGTGAGTGCTTTCTGATCCGACTCGACTATGAAGTGCGATCCAAGTAAGTATCTTTGTAGTTTGGTAATTGACCAAACTAGAGCCAGAAGTTCTTTATCAAGAACCGAATATTTCTGCTCTGTCAACGTTAACTTTCTGGATACATACATAACAGGATGCAAGGTACCCGAGTATTCCTGGAGTAATACGCTTCCGATTCCGTAATTCGACGCGTCACTGAGCAGATTGAAAGGAAGGTTTGCATTAAGTAACCTTAAAACAGGAGCTTTAGGAAAAAATTCTGTGATAGTATCCAACGCGATTTGATGTTCTTGCGACCACCGAATCACGTTAGCTGCGCCCTTTCTTAACAATGAAGAGAAAGGTGCAGTAATGGTAGATAGATGAGGTATGAATTTCCCATAAAATTGAATTAGACCTAACAAACTTCTTACTTGCTTCTTTGTTTTCGGTATTGTAATGTTTAGGATTTTAGAAACATTACTGTCCTCAGTGTATAACAGGCCGTGACCAACACGGTGACCTAAAAATTATATGTCGTGAAAACGCACGAATGCTTTCGATGGTTTAGCCGTTACGTTATATGACCGTAACGTGGACAGTAATGTATTCAATCCACTAAAATGTTCATCCTATGAGTTTCTAAAAAGACAACTGTCATCAATGTATGCAATAACATTGAGACGATGAGATAGTATGCGACGCCTCATGCGTACAAATGTGACAGGTGCGTTTACCAATCCAAATGGCATGAAGTTCTATTGGAATAAGCCACGAGGAGTAGAAAAAGCAGTGAGTGGCTTTGCATTTTCTGTATATGGGACTTGCCAATATCCCTTTGACAGGTCAAATTTATTGAAGAAAGTAGAGTTAGACAGTTTAACCAATAAATCTTCTAGAAGAGGTAATGGTTCTGCGTCAAATTGTTTAACTTTGTTCAACTTCCTATAGTCCACACAAAGACGGATATTGTTATCTTTTTTTATAATGATTACCATAGAAGAAGAATATGGTGAAGTGGATGGTTTAATTATTTTTAATTGAAGCATCTCATCCAATTCCTTATCAACCTGAGAACGAAAGTGCAAAATGATAAAGTATGGACGGACTCGAATAGGTGTGTCGTCAGTCAATAAAATGTCATGTTGAATAACTGACGTACGACCTGGGATGTCAGTGAGAACATCCTGATAAGATTTTAAAAGAGAAGAAACTTGCTGATGTTGATCAGCCAAAAGATCAGAAAAATAGTTACATCATTCCAACTTTCAGTTGGATGAAGTGGTACCACCGGAATAGGTAATGGTACATCTTGAAAAGAAGAATCTTCTTCTTGTATGACAGATAAAGCGGTATAATGTTGAAGAGGAGGTGTAGGATCGTCAGTTGCTTGAAATACTGACTGAAGATAGTCAGGACGTGAATGATATTCCTTTAACATATTAATGTGAAAGGTTTTATGTTTGCTCTTGATATCGACAATGTAATCGACATCCGAGATTCTAGAGATTATTTTAAAAGCGCCTCTCCAGGTAATAAGTAGTCGATTGTCTTTACAAGGCAATAATACATATGCCTCGTCACCAGGAAGAAGCTGGCGAAGACGTCTATACATATTTGCAAAAAGTCGCGCTTTTTCTTTTTCTTGCTCTGATGATGTGGTAGCTAATCTACACGCATCTATAATCCTTTTTCTCAAAGAAATCACATACTCATAAGAGGATTGAGTGTCATCTGTGATATTCTCTTCAGTGAGTAAGTCGTGTAATAACGACATAGGACCACGCGGTTGAACACCGAAGACTAACTGAAACGGAGAAAATCCGGTAGCTTCGTTTTGCACCTCGCGATACGCAAAAAGAGCAGCAGGTAGGACTCTGTCCCAATCTTGAGGATGATCCCGAGTAATCTTACCTAACAACTGTTTGAGTGTCCTATTCTGATGCTCAATTAATCCGTTCGACATTGCGTGATAGATTGAACTAAGAGATA
Source organism: Oreohelix idahoensis (assembly GCA_024509875.1). Classification (NCBI taxonomy): domain Eukaryota; kingdom Metazoa; phylum Mollusca; class Gastropoda; order Stylommatophora; family Oreohelicidae; genus Oreohelix; species Oreohelix idahoensis. Next base: position 56,072 of record JAMPIV010019837.1, read on the forward strand.
TATCAATATGTAACTAACTCATGACCTGTGACATAGATTCCGATATAAACTGAACACCATGGTCAGATAAGATCTTACGCTGAAAACCTAAGCGCAAAAAGATCAACCACAGTGCCTCTGCAACACTAGCAGATGAAGTATTCTTCAGAGGTATGGCCTCAGGCCAACGAGTACACATATCAATACAAGTGAGAATATGTGTATGTCCTCTAGCAGAAGGTTGAATAAGACCAATGATGTCAATCGCCATTTTCTCAAATGGTCTAATTGGAATGTCAGCAGCTTGAATAGGAGCTGCGTGGTATGGACCACGAACTTTAACTTCTTGACATGTCACACAGGAACGGCAGTAGATATTAACATCTCTATGAACGCCTGGCCAATAGAATGCCAATATATGAGCTCTCATCGAAGAAGGTACTAAAATTTGAGACCATACAGATGAATCAGTATCCCGTATCACTCTCACCAATATCCCATTCTTCAGTACAAATTTATGTCGAGGTTCTGTATCTGTGTTAGTAGTATTATTATTAGCTAATTGAAAGAATTTTTTTCAAATAAGCATCATTTTTATGTAATGTAATAAATGACTCCCGTGAAATAGGAGTGTCAACATCCTCATTAACATTGACCGTAGGTTCAGAACGTGTATCCTGCAACATATCATTAGCTTGCGCTCTAGTAACAACTGCATTTGCAAAATGTATATGTCGCTCTTCCCAATCAGCTATCTGCTGTGGGGTACACTCTTTAATACCATGTATGCGACCAATTATCAGGTCACTAATTGGTGCTGGGAGAAGGCATGCGGGTATTTTCCCTGTAAAAAAATGGAGTATTAATATCAATGATTGCAGTAGGAAAAGTTTCAACAGTTCTACCAAACGTCACACCCTTGACTGTCTTGCCAGTTGCGCAGGACGGGTCTATCAATGAGTTTCTGACGCCGATGATGCTACAACCTGAGTCGAAAAGAACAGAAGCATAAATATCATTAAAAAACCTCTATTTAATTTAAGACATCCTGTACCATCATGTGTTGAAGCTGAAGTGGCCATACACACCGTTGGGAGACTTGGTAAGACATGTCCGCAACGCAGCGTCGTGATCGCCTTGGGCTGGAATAAGGTTGTGCATTCATGGCAAAATTTAACCTGGTCATAATCAATAGAACAAGACATTGCATTATGTGTGTTAACATTCGTGTCCTGATCTTTGTTAACTTGTGTATCAATCATAGCAACATTTGACTGATGACGCAGTCAATTGTTCGAAGATCTATCTCTTAGCCGCGATCGATTCTGACTATTATCTCTAAAATTGCCATAATTACTGTTTCTGTTTGGATTACAATCTTGGTTAGCACGCAATTAATTGTTATCACTATTGTGCCTTTGACCATATTGTTTATTTGGAGACATGTGTCTATTATTAGAATACTGTGACCTGGATTGCCAATTATGGTTATAATTATCTCCTTGATTATTTTTTCCAAAATTATTTCTGTTAAAATCTAGTGAATTATGAGATTGACCCCAAGTAACATTGTATGGAGAATTATGACGATATGGTTTCCCCTTATAAGAATTGTAATTCTTGTTATCTCCCTTTCTAAAGTTCCTATCGTTGCTTAACGAACGATGGCGGGAATAATTATTTTGTTGCATGGCGAACGCAACAGGTAATTCTTCTTTAACATGGGAATTACCAATTACCATGTTCGGATGGGCTGTGCAATATTGTATACAGTTTTTCTCCATGTCATTCACATTTGAAGGCTTACGTTCGTGCAAAAAAGAAAGAAATGACGGGTTAACCGAGGACAAGACCTTATCACGTAGTAATAAATCTACTAGAGCGTCATAGGATTTTTCTATTTTGGATAATTCAATCCATCTTTCCAATGTGAGACGTATTAGTGAGATAAAATCACTAAAATTCTTTCCATTTTGTGGTAAAAGAGATTTAAAGCGTGAACGGTACTGATCTTCGGTAAGTTGGTATTTTTTTTAGCAGAGCAGCTCTGACAGCATCATAATCATTTTTATCAGTAGTTTTTGCCATATTATAAACTGCCATTGCTTCGCCTGTAAGCAGTTGTGACAATTTTACACAATACTGTGATTTATCAATGTTATAAGCGTCACATGTTGCTTCCAATCTATCCAGGTAAAAAACCACGTCGTCTGATGGTGGATTATATTTAGATAATTTTAAGTGAACATCCCTATTATTTTCATTTTTAGATGAAGTTTGACCAACATGAGCCTTTTGAGAATTACCATCATTTGCTAATCTAATTTGATCAAGTTCTAATGTCTTAATTTTTAGTTCATGCTGTCTTCTATTTTAGTTCTCAGCAGCTTCAAGCTGAAATCGTTTTTCATTTTCAGTTATCTCAAGCTGAAATCTGTTCTCATTTTCTGCCGCAGCTAATTTTCTATTTTCAATTTCCAACTGAAGATTTCTTTCAATTTCTTCAGCGGCTAATTTTCTATTCTCAAGTTCCATTTTCTTGTTCTCAAGTTCACGTTGAAACCATTTTTCCTCTTCTTCAGCGGCTAATTTTTATTTTCCAATTCCATTTTCATTTTTCTCTCGTTTTCTGCAGCTCAAATTTTCTATTCTCCAGCTCAATCTGAAGTCTTTTGTCTTCTGCCTCTAATTTCTTCTGTTCCGCCTCTAATGTTAAAGCTTCCATTTTCTGCACCATGTCATATTCCGCAAGTGCAAATTGTCTTACTTCTTCAGGAGCTATATTAAGGGCTTTAGCCTGCTTAATAAAATAATCCAACGTAGACATTATGACCAATATGTAATTGGAATACTTCTTCCTCAAAACGTTTTACACAAATAATTCACAATTATTTTTCACTCTAATAAGTGCAATACGTTCCTGTCCAAGAACGGCACTCAATATCAATTAATTATTCAATAAATTATTAATCAATGAAACAAGTTCTGCAATTAAATGCTATCATAATACAATAGAAGAAACAATGTAGACAATAGTGACAGGACAAGATGTAGAGGACAACTGAAAACGTTCGCAGAAATCCAACCGATTCTTGATTTGAGTTCGCTCCCTTGAAACTTGAAATTTTCAGAGCACACTGGTACACCAAAACTGTAGTAGTCGTTTCTTGGTAGTGATTTTTGCTGACTACTATTACGTGCTGATCCGCGAATGTCAAAAGATGATATGATAATCAGTCAACAGGAATTCCAACTGGGGCACGTCAACAAGTGCCAAGACGATAGTGGTAGAACTCATCGATTTAAATTGGTACATAGTTTATTTAACAAGACATTTGAACGGGACAAGACATTCGACATGGTTTGACAGTTCAATCAACATGATGAAGGTAAAGTATTTTCAGTTTATCCATTGTAGTACCATTGAGTGTAGGTTCTATATAGATGCCAACTTGGGTGAAACGTCAATAAAAATATATAATATTTTCTATTCTTATACGACTGGAAAAAGACTTACATTTGTGACAGACGGCAATGACTTCTGACAAAAAGTCATGTCACATAATCATAACTGCCCAACACACGGGACTGAAAATATAAACAGACAATATGTCTGACTGGGATGCTAGCTTGCTCATCCAAGCTTACGACATCATCTAACTTGTTTAGCAACAAGCGCGCCCGAAATCCCTATACCAAAATTGTGCGCTATCGTGCGCGATAAATTAAATATACAAAATATATTACTAACATATTAGTTGGTGCGTACTCTCTTAACAGAAGTACGGGAACTTGTTGACTACTTATGCCTGTTAAGGACTCAGAAAGGACGCAATAGCTACCTTACAACCTCCGCGAAAAAAAAATTAATTCTATTAATTTTTTTATGTTACTTTAATTACCGCGGAGAGGGGAATCAAATTTACATCTACATATCCTAATAATAAACTACCTATATATTAATTAATAATAACAGAGTGTGAATATAAAATTGAATTCGACTCAAATAAACAAAAGATATGCAAGAAAATATACAACCACTATCAACCAACTTTTGGATAAATGTGGCAAAAATAAAAGAAATTTAAAGTTTTAAGGATGATAGACGTAAAACAGAATGTGAAAACTAACTAAAAAAGAAATGTAAATAAATGAATTCAAAATAAATGAGCTGTGAATGCATCAAACATGATGAGTTAACAAGTAAAAGAATACAAATAAACCACGCGAATGTGAGCAATACACTTAACTTTGTCTAAAATAATTAGTAAGTATACTTTAAATACGAATGCCAAATCACTACACACCATAAGTGACAATTACTAGCTCTAATAACTCGTATTAAAACATTGTAGTTAAATATATAAAACATTAAACTAATTAAAGTTTAATTGTTTAATAGTGTTAATGTAAAACTAATTAATATGTCTAATGTATTTAAAATGTTTATTAAATTCCACTTGAGTTTACTCTCAAATAAATTTATGAAGTTTCCAATGTTATATTCGAACACAGTCAAAGATTTACAAAGTTCCGTTGTACTAAAAATTTCATCACGTCGAAAATGTTAATTTCCAAGTTATTTAGCAATTCATGATATTTCCATGTTACTTTCGAAATACAAATGTTATCACTTTTCAATGTTACATTCACATCATTGTTATTGATAATTTCCTGTTCTTGCATTATAGCAATGGAAAAACTGAATGTTCAAAATTCATTCAAAAAATCAATGTAGATACGAAAAACTTGAGTAAACGTTAATGATACAACTAATCAAAGTTCCATAAGCAGCAAGTTACAATTGCGTGTAGCTGTCCGTGTAGAGGTTTCATTCTCTGTAGGGCGTAGTAGCTCGCTTTGATTCATATGGACAACGGGGATAAAACGTCTGCCCAAAACGTTTTGTGATCCAGGTATGGACCGGATGGTAAAACTGTATGGCTGCAAGGCTATCGCATACCTCGTAGATTTAGATGTTTTGACGTCTTTGGTATTGAGAGCAGTGAGTGCTTTCTGATCCGACTCGACTATGAAGTGCGATCCAAGTAAGTATCTTTGTAGTTTGGTAATTGATCCAAACTAGAGCCAGAAGTTCTTTATCAAGAACGAATATTTTCTGCTCTGTCAACGTTTTACTTTCTGGTTACATAACATAAACAGGATGGCAATGGTACCCGAGTATTCCTGGAGTTATACGCTTCCGTTTCCGTAATTCGGACGCTGTCTCTGAGCAGATTGAATGGAAAGGTTTGCATTAAGTAACCTTTAAAACAGGAGCTTTAGGAAAAATTCTGTGATAGTATTCCAACGCGATTTGATGTTCTGGAGTAATGCGCTTTTTATTTTTCCCCCGGTTTCCGTAATTCGAGCGTCACTGAGCAGATTGAAAGGAAGGTTTGGCATTTAAGTAACTTAAACAGGAGATTTAGGAAAAAATTCTGTTCAGTGTTTCCAACGCGATTTGATTGTTCTTGCGACACGAATCACGTAGCTGCGCCCTTTCTTAATAACACTGAAAGAGATAGGGTGCCAGTTAATGGTTAGATAGATGAGGGTTTGAAAATTTTCCCATAAATATTGAATTTGACCTAACAAACTTCTTACTTGCCTTCTTTGTTTTTCGGTATTGTAATGTTAGGATTTTAGAAGAAACATTACTGTCATCAGTGTATTACAGCCGTTGAACCAACACAGGGTGACCTAAAAATTATATGGTCGTGAAAAGCACGAATTGATTTCGATTGGTTATAGCCGTTACGTTATTATGACCGGTAATACGTGGACAGTAATTGTATTCAATCCACTAAAATGTTCATTCCTATGAGTTTCTAAAAAGACAACTGTCATCAATGTAATTGCAATAACATTGAGACGATGAGATAGTATGCGACGAACGCCTCATGCGTACAATTGATGACAGGTGCGTTTACTCTATCCAAATGGCATGAAGTTCTATTGGAATAAGCACGAGGAGTAGAAAAAGCAGTGAGTGGCCTTTGCATTTTCTGTATATGGGAGACTTGCCAATATCCCTTTGACAGGTCAAATTTATTGAAGAAAGTAGAGTTTTGAACAGTTTAAAACGCAATAAATCTTCTAGAAGAGGTAATGGTTTCTTGCGTCAAATTTGTTTAACTTTGTTCAACTTCCTATAGTCCACACAAAGACGGTTATTGTTATATCTTTTTTTATATTGATTACCATAGAAGAAGAATTATGGTGAAGTGGATGGTTTTGATTATTTTTAATTGAAGCATCTCATCCAATTCCTTATCAACCTGAGAACGAAAGTTGGCAAAATGATTAAAGTAATGGACGGACTTCGAATAGGTGTGTCGTCAGTCAATAAAAATGTCATGTTGACATAACTGACGTACGACCTGGGATGTCAGTGAGAACATCCTGTTAAGATTTTATAAAAGAGAAGAAACTTGCTGATGTTGATTCAGCCAAATAGATCAGAAAATTGTTACATCATTCCAACATTCAGTTGGATGAAGTGGTACCACCGGAATAGGTTAATGGTACATCTTGAAAAGAAGAATCTTCTTCTTGTATGACAGATAAAGCGTGGTATAATGTTGAAGAGGAGGTGTAGGATCGTAGTTGCTTGATATACTGATGAAGATAGTCAGGAGGTGAATGATATTCCTTTAACATATTAGATGTGAAAGGTTTTTTGGTTGCTCTTGATATCGACAATGTAATCGACATCCGAGATTCTAGAGATTATTTTAAAAGCGCCTCTCCAGGTAATAAGTAGTCGATTGTCTTTACAAGGCAATAATACATATGCCTCGTCACCAGGAAGAAGCTGGCGAAGACGTCTATACATATTTGCAAAAAGTCGCGCTTTTTCTTTTTCTTGCTCTGATGATGTGGTAGCTAATCTACATCGCATCTTATAATCCTTTTTCTCAAGAAATTCACATTACTCATAAGAGGATTGAGTGTCATCTGTGATATTCTCTTCAGTGAGTAAGTTCGTGTAATAACGACATAGGACCAACCACGCGGTTGAACACCGAAGACTAACTGAAACGGAGAAAATCCGGTAGCTTCGTTTTGCACCTCGCGATACGCAAAAAGAGCAGCAGGTAGGACTCTGTCCCAATCTTGAGGATGATCCCGAGTAATCTTACCTAACAACTGTTTGAGTGTCCTATTCTGATGCTCAATTAATCCGTTCGACATTGCGTGAGAGATTGAACTAAGAGATCTATCAATATGTAACTAACTCATGACCTGTGACATAGATTCCGATATAAACTGAACACCATGGTCAGATAAGATCTTACGCTGAAAACCTAAGCGCAAAAAGATCAACCACAGTGCCTCTGCAACACTAGCAGATGAAGTATTCTTCAGAGGTATGGCCTCAGGCCAACGAGTACACATATCAATACAAGTGAGAATATGTGTATGTCCTCTAGCAGAAGGTTGAATAAGACCAATGATGCCAATCACCATTTTCTCAAATGGTCTAATTGGAATGTCAGCAGCTTGAATAGGAGCTGCGTGGTATGGACCACGAACTTTAACTTCTTGACATGTCACACAGGAACGGCAGTAGATATTAACATCTCTATGAACGCCTGGCCAATAGAATGCAGATAGCACTCTAGATTTGGTTCGTGAAAAACCCATATGACCTGCACATTGAGAGTCGTGCACAAGACGCAATATACGAGCTCTCATCGAAGAAGGTACTAAAATTTGAGACCATACAGATGAATCAGTATCCCGTATCACTCTCACCAATATCCCATTCTTCAGTACAAATTTATGTCGAGGTTCTGTATCTGTGTTAGTAGTATTATTATTAGCTAATTGAAAGAATTTTTTTCAAATAAGCATCATTTTTATGTAATGTAATAAATGACTCCCGTGAAATAGGAGTGTCAACATCCTCATTAACATTGACCGTAGGTTCAGAACGTGTATTCTGCAACATATCATTAGCTTGCGCTCTAGTAACAACTGCATTTGCAGAATGTATATGTCGCTCTTCCCAATCAGCTATCTGCTGTGGGGTACACTCTTTAATACCATGTATGCGACCAATTATCAGGTCACTAATTGGTGCTCTGGGAGAAGGCAGCTTTGCATGCGGGTATTTTCCCTGTAAAAAAAATGGTGTATTAATTATCATTGATTGCAGTAGGTAAAAAGTTTCAACAGTTCTACCAAACGTCACACCCTTGACATGTCTTGCCAGTTGCGCAGGACGGGGTCTATCAATGAGTTTCTGACGCCGATGATGCTACAACCTGAGTCGAAAAGAACAGAAGCATAAATATCATTAAAAAAACCTCTATTTAATTTAAGACATCCTGTACCATCATCAGTGTTGAAGCTGAAGTGGCCATTTACACACCGTTGGGAGACTTGGTAAGACATGTCCGCAACGCAGCGTCGTGATCGCCTTGGGCTGGAATAAGGTGTGCCATTCATGCAAAATTTAACCTGGTCATAATCAATAGAACAAGACATTGCATTATGTGTGTTAACTTCGTGGTGTCCTGATCTTTGTTAACTTGTGTATCAATCATAGCAACATTTGACTGATGACGCAGTCAAATTATTGTTCAGAAGATCTATCTCTTAGCCGCGATCGATTCTGACTATTATCTCTAAAATTGCCATAATTACTGTTTCTGTTTGGATTACAATCTTGGTTAGCACGCAATTAATTGTTATCACTATTGTGCCTTGACCATATTGTTTATTTGGAGACATGTCTCTATTATTAGAATACTGTGACCTGGATTGCCAATTATGGTTATAATTATCTCCTTGATTACACTGACAAACAACATTTTTCTTTCTTATATAAGAATAAGTGTTCTTAGGTCAGTTTCTTGCGCTGATTTCAAATCTGAAATCCGTTTATCTCTATCACGTCGGGTTCTTAAGATATTTGTGAATAAATATATTTTTGGGAAACCGTTATTTGCTCCGTTTCATTTTTACTATATAACTTATTAAAAATTAATAAAAAGCAACATAATTCTACTTTTTATACTGCTAAAAGATGCATGACATATGTTACGCGATTTTCCAAATAGTTACTGTATTTTGAAATAATTCTGAGCAAAATATGGCTTCTAGAAGTTGTAGAAATTCGGCTGATCTGTTCTGTTACGTGTGCGGATATTTTACCGATCGTGTTGACCAGAAAAAACTTTACACCATTACTAAAGATAGCATATGAACTTTATTTCGATTCGAAAGTTGATGATGCAAATAAATCTTGGAAGCCAAATGCGGTTTGTTTGATACATTGGCAGGTTGGTTACGAAAATCGCCGAAGCATAAGTCGATGCCTTTTGGCGTGCCAGTAATATGGCGTGAACATACAAATCACACTACTGATTGTTACTTCTGCTTGACAAATATCCATGGTTTCACTTTTAAAACTAGAAAGTCTGTGGTTTATCCAAATATTGAATCGGTTTCGAAACCAGTGCCTCATGATCCAATCACGTGTCCGATCCAAGTACCACCAGAACAATATCCGTTGGACTTAAATGAACCAACAGAAAGTGATAGTTTACCTGCTTTAGAAATTAATTCTGACTCAGATTACATACCGATGAATGATGGTGTTTACTTAATTAACCATTCAGAACTTTCAGATCTAATACGTGATCTCGCTCTTACCAAAGGACAAGCGGAATTACTCGGTTCGCGACTCAAAGAATGGAATCTTTTAGCGCCCAATACTCCGATATCTAAATTTCGTCATAGACACAGAGAACTTGTTCAATACTTTGAGATGGATGATGACATTTGCTATTGCAAAGATGTAAACGGTCATGAGCACATAGTCAACGAATGGCGACTTTTTTTTTCATCGATTCTTCCAAGACTAGTCTAAAAGCCGTGTTATTGCATAACATAAATTTTTTTTTCTTCAATTCCAGTCGCCTACTCTGTTCATATGAAAGAAACTTATGACAATATGGCTATACTTTTGGCAAAAATAAAGTACAATGACTACCAATGGCGGATTTGTGGAGACCTAAAGGTCATTGCAATTCTCACGGGCATGCAGACTGGGTATACTAAATTTTGTTGCTTCCGATGTGAATGGGACAGCCGCAACAGACAGGAACATTATGCAAGAAAGGTGTGGCCTATCCGGGATCGTATGCAGCCCGGGCATAAAAATGTAATACACGAGCCATTAGTTAACAAAGACACCTTCATTTTACCACTGTTACATATAAAGTTGGGGCTCATGAAGGATTTTGTAAAAGCGTTAGATAAAACGAGCAAAGCTTTCACTTATCTTCGAGAAAAGTTTCCGCAAGTTAGCGATGCAAAGATAAAGGAAGGTATCTTTGTAGGACCTCAGATTAGGAAAGTTATTGCAGACAAACAATTCGAGAACTTGTTACATGGTAGTGAACTTCGCGCATGGATGGCATTCAAATCGATCGTCGATAACTTTCTGGAAAATCACAAATCTGTCGACTATGTTGCATATTGTTAAGCAGTGCATAGATGCATACATAATTATGGGCTGTAACATGTCCCTCAAAATCCATTTGCTCGATTCGCATCTTAACTTTTTCCCTGACAACCTTGGCGAAGTCAGCGATGAACATGGAGAATGATTCCATCAAGATATCGCCGTAATGGAGTCACGTTATCAAGGATGGTGGAGTGTGACCATGCTTGCCGATTATTGTTGGATGCTTCATCGCGATGTACCACATGCCATTCACCGACGAAAGTCGACTGCAAAGAAATTCAAGCCTACATAACTGTTATACTTCTTGTACGAATGATGTTGTAATACTGTATGCGTTGTTAAAAAACTTTAATTGCGTATTTCTAGAGATCCCGACCTGATAGAGAAAAACGGTTTGCAGATTTAAAAACAGCGCATTAAAATTGACCAGAAAAACATAGAGATGTTAGAGAAAGAAAAAAAAAGTTTTTTTTTGTTAGTCAGTGTTATTTTTTCCAAAATTATTTCTGTTAAAATCTAGTGAATTATGAGATTGACCCCAAGTAACATTGTATGGAGAATTATGACGATATGGTTTCCCCTTATAAGAATTGTAATTCTTGTTATCTCCCTTTCTAAAGTTCCTATCGTTGCTTAACGAACGATGGCGGGAATAATTATTTTGTTGCATGGCGAACGCAACAGGTAATTCTTCTTTAACATGGGAATTACCAATTACCATGTTCGGATGGGCTGTGCAATATTGTATACAGTTTTTCTCCATGTCATTCACATTTGAAGGCTTACGTTCGTGCAAAAAAGAAAGAAATGACGGGTTAACCGAGGACAAGACCTTATCACGTAGTAATAAATCTACTAGAGCGTCATAAGATTTTTTCTATTTTGGATAATTCAATCCATCTTTCCAATGTGAGACGTATTAGTGAGATAAAAAATCACTAAAATTCTTTCCATTTTGTGGTAAAAGAGATTTAAGCGTGAACGGTACTGATCTTCGGTAAGTTGGTATTTTTTTTTAGCAGAGCAGCTCTGACAGCATCATATCATTTTTATCAGTAGTTTTTGCCATATTATAAACTGCCATTGCTTCGCCTGTAAGCAGTTGTGACAATTTTACACAATTACTGTGATTTATCAATGTTATAAGCGTCACATGTTTGAAAACTTTCGCAGAAATCCAACCGATTCTTGATTTGAGTTCGCTCCCTTGAAACTTGAAATTTTCAGAGCACACTGGTACACCAAAACTGTAGTAGTCGTTTCTTGGTAGTGATTTTTGCTGACTACTATTACGTGCTGATCCGCGAATGTCAAAAGATGATATGATAATCAGTCAACAGGAATTCCAACTGGGGCACGTCAACAAGTGCCAAGACGATAGTGGTAGAACTCATCGATTTAAATTGGTACATAGTTTATTTAACAAGACATTTGAACGGGACAAGACATTCGACATGGTTTGACAGTTCAATCAACATGATGAAGGTAAAGTATTTTCATTTCAATAATCCAGTCAGATAGTCCCAGACAAAAATCCTTTAAGCAACTTATAGATGGGTATTTGAGTTCATATAACAATGTACATAAACGATGAAGCATTTTAGATCATAAGTTGAATCCTATAACGGTTGACCTTGGGTCAAGGACAGAGACCCTCATTATTATCCATCGCATTGTGAGATATATAACAAAATTTGTCGTTTGTAAATGGCCTCGTAAATAATTAGATTGGAACCTCTGAACATTTATAATACAGACATCTTTTGCGCATATAAAATGGTTAAGTACTATCCTTTGACAAACCTCTCCATGTAGCCGTGACTCGCATGACGGCGGTCCAATAATTCATCTTACTAGATACATTTTTGAAACAACAATTCCTTTAGAATATATGTAGGCTTTTAGTGAATTGACTTCCCAAGTTTATCCATTATAGTACCATAGAGTGTAAAATCTATCTAGATGCCAACTTGGGTGAAACGTCAATAAAAATATATAATATTTTCTATTCTTATACGACTGGAAAAAGACTTACATTTGTGACAGACGGCAATGACTTCTGACAAAAAGTCATGTCACATAATCATAACTGCCCAACACACGGGACTGAAAATATAAACAGACAATATGTCTGACTGGGATGCTAGCTTGCTCATCCAAGCTTACGACATCATCTAACTTGTTTAGCAACAAGCGCGCCCGAAATCCCTGTACCAAAATTGTGCGCTATCGTGCGCGATAAATTAAATATACAAAATATATTACTAACATATTAGTTGGTGCGTACTCTCTTAACAGAAGTAGGACCTTGTGACTACTTATGCCTGTTAAGGACTCAGAAAGGACGTAACAGCTATCTAGTATCTATGAAATACTCCTACTTAACTGACATGAAAGTAGTTGTGGTTTCATACTGAACAGGAAGTCACGTCGTCATGAAAGTAGATATGGTTTAACTGAACATGAAGTTATGTGGACATGAAAGTAGTTGTGGTTTAAATACTGAACTTGAAGTCACGTGGACATGAAAGAAGTCGGCATTTTAAGCTACCATTTTTTGTTTTAAACAACACGGGTCAACTTTTTTTGTCACACAGGTTTCTTCTTCTTCTTTGATCCCGAGCCGCCGACCGACAAAGCAGTCAGTAGTCATCACGTCTGATGGCGACTTGTAGTTCAGCAATACGTTGATTCCACTTTGCTCGGTCGGCGGCCATCCTTCGTACAGTGCTCCAACTCTGGTTCGTTCTTTGCATCTCAGCCTCCACCTTCCTCCGCCAAGTTGTTTTTCGTCGGCTTCTCTTTCGTTTTCCTTCAGAGGTCCATAGTATAGCTGTTATTGTGATGACATCGCGGTCTCTTCTGCATCACCCTGACTATGACTGTTAAAAATAGAGTGGTTGATAACGGGCATCCCTATCGTACTTCTGTCTTCATCTCAAAGGTTAGGTTGCTCTGCCCTGCGCTACACGTAAAGTTGGCATAGAGGCTTTTTATGATTGACACTATGCAGCTTAGAATTTCATAAGCCCTCAGTATTCCCCATAGACTTTCCCTATGCATACTGTCAAAAGCCTTTTCAAAATCAACGAAATTAATGTACAGTTGTCTCTGCCATTTGGAGCACTGCTCTATAATGTTCCTGAGGGTAAATAAATGATCTATACATCTTCTGTTTTGTCTAAATCCTGCTTGTTCTTTTCTCAGTTTATGGCCTATTGCTTTTGAAATTATCTGTATAATTATCCGGACTAATATTTTGCTGGGAACTGAGAAAAGAGTGACTTCTCTCCAATTATTGCAGTCTGCAAGGTCTCCCTTCTAGGGCAATTTGACAATTATTCCTTTGTTCCACTATGTTAGTGTTGTCCCTGTTTTCCAGACTTGTGCAAATAGTGGCTCTAGTCGTTCTGTTGCTAGCTCAGTGTCTGTCTTAAATAGCTCTGCATTTAATTTACCGTGGCCAGGAGCTTTTCCATTCTTTAACCCTCTGTTGTCGTGTTGATTTCTTCTTTCCGTGGAATGTCTGTATTAACATCTAGATCGTTGTCAGCCTCAGAAACATTCAACTGTGTCTCTGGTTGTTCCTTTTTCAGAGATTCTCTAAAATACTCTGCCCATCTTGTTTCCTGAAACCTTTGCTGTCGTGATGATATTTCCTTTGCTTATCTCTTACAACATTACACCTCTTTTTCCGCTGATGGTTTTGGTTATTTTGTATACTGTGCTTTGTTCATTTCTCAGTGCTGTCTTGCAAGATCGTCTAGGAAATTCCTTTTGTTGGCTCGGGTTTGGCGTTTAACTTCCTTGTCCAGCTATCTGTACTATTCGCTTTAAATTTACTTTAACCTGGGGGACTTCGCTTCTATTTTCTTTCTTTTCATTTCCTTTCTCATCGCTATGGTGTTTAATGTTTCTGGTGTTATCCAGTCTTGCTTCTTCCTTTCCTGGAATTCCAAGCATGATTAGCTTCATCCTCATATATTGTTGAAATGGTGTTGAACTTCTGGTCTATATCATCAGTCGATGTCTTTTCCTGACTTTTGGTAATTTGAAATCGTTGTGCCCGCGTCAGTTACTTGTGCAGGTAGTTATATTGACGAGAGCTAATCCTTTATATGTTTCTGTACAAGTGGTTACAGGCCTTCCGCCTGAGATGGAGATTCTTGACTGAAGTTTGTTTCCTATTCCAGGTTCCTTCTTACCCTTTTAGGTTTAGTGATAAGCAATATATCGGATAATGGTTTCTTTAAGTTATTCAACTGTAACTTTCAAATAAAAACAGCAATGCAGAAAATGCAGTAGAGTTTATTGCCCGTCATTCGAACAGCACTGCTATTTACACAATGTTGAAGTACTTGTTACTTACGCTTAAACAAAATAGTGCGTATATCCATAATGAAAATATATCCAACTGAAGAATAATAAACTGGTCTTGATAATCTCAAAGGCAAAGTTCACCTAACACTACAACTGCCTAGCACAAAATTATATCTATCTTGGGAGTCGCGCTAGCGTAGTGGTTACCACACTGCGCTGGCGACCGGGTGATCCAGGATCAAACCCGGGCGAAGACATTTGAAGATTTTTCGTCGACCGGGATTTGGACTGGATTAACTCGAGCCCTGGCGAGAACATTTGAAGCAGTGTCGTCGACCAGGGACTGGCGGCTCCTGAGCCGACCCAGCTCTAATGGGTACCTCCGAAATCGGCGGGTATCTGCCTGAATGGCGAGGGACACCTGTCTCTGTGCAAGAAAAAAAGGGATACTCACGTAAAATCAGTCTCAGGTTAGACATACTAACCTGAGATTTCGCTTCGAGTAATAGCGGGCGTAAAAGAAAAAAAAGAAAAAAAAAAATATCTATCTTATCTGTAAAATCGTTCCTAAATTCCCAAAGTCCTAAAGATCTAAAAATTCTAAAAGTTCTCAAGTTCCGAAAAGTCTCAAGTCTCATGTTCTCCTTAATCCCGCACATCTCTCCTTTTTATACATTTTATTTTTTCCCGCCATTTTCCACACGTCTCACTCTTTTTTCAACATGTTACATTTATCTACATTTCCACACATTCGCTGTTTTTCGACTTTTTCCACACGCCTCTCTCTCTCTCTCTCTCTCTCTCTCTCTCTCTCTCTCTCTCTCTCTCTCTCTCTCTCTCTCTCTCTCTCTCTCTCTCTCTCTCTCTCTAAACAATGGAAAAAACCCAAGAATTCACAAAATTCATTTCACACTTTCCCAGCATACTGCATTCGTTATTATTTTCTGAGACAGCTCGGCAATGCCTCTCACCGTCGTGACAACTATCTGAACCTAAAATTATACTGCGTTTTGTGCAAAAACACCTTATCTGCTTTTAACGTCTGTCATTCTTATTCTATGTAGTATGTTAGCATGTATAAATGCTAGTGTAGGCCAGCCGGTCACATCGTTTCTCTATATCAACCGCAAAAGCTTTTCAATTTGCTCATGTCAAACCTTTTCTGTGTAGTTACAGTTGGTCCGGCCGTTCTGATGTTCACTTTCCGTTTTGCTACTACTAAGTGGTGATCACTTCCCACATCTGCATCTCTTCTTACTTTCACATCTTGTAATGCATGTCTCCATCTACCATTAATCATCATTTAGTCTGTCTGGTTTCTGTCACGGCCATTTGGTAATTTCCATGTTAATTTGTGTGTGTGGGAAAAGGGTTCCTCCAATGACCAGGTTGTTAATGCTACAGAAATTTATTAATTTATCCCCATTTTCGTTTGCTGTTCCACTGCTGCATTTCCCTATTACTCTTTAATTATATGTATTGTGTTTTCTAACTTTCGCATTAAGGTCTCCCATTACTACGATAAGATTGTACCTAGGTGTATCTTCCATTTCTTTTTGCAGTTGCTGATAGAATTCATCCGTGACCTATTCGTCGCTATCATTTGTTGGTGCGTAGCATTGTAATATTGTAGTGTTGGTGAATCTTTTTCTCAAGCCTATTCTTATCAGTCTGTTGTTGATGGGTTTCCATTCCTGTAATGACCTTTCTATTCCTTTCTGTATAATAATGGCTACATCTGCGTTGTGCTGTCCATACTCTCTGCCGGAGTAGAGTAATGTTTCTCCTGTTGCTGTTTTAATTTTTCCTGTCCTTGTCCATTTGCCCTCGCTTATCCCTAGAATGTGTAATATATAGTTTCTCATTTCCGCTGTGACCTGTTTTAGTTTACCTGTCTCGTTCATTGTCCTCACATTCCAAAATCCTATTCTTGTATCATGTTTTGCGGTCAGGACGTCCGTTTTCGTGTCAATGGTTTCCTTTCGGCTTTCCGTACTGACAGTCATACGAGCATCAGACTCCGGATGTCCGTCCCGCTGCAAAGTTTGTTCATTTGTTGTCGTTACTGAAACTTCGTTTCTGTTTGCATAGAAATGGGGGCCAACCCTATTCCAAAACCCACAACCTGAAGGACCAGAATGTCTGCTTTAATCAGACCCCTACCGGCGCAAACCTTTCTAGCTTGGTACAACCTTCCAGGAGTAAAGCTCCCGCTGTCTTAGCTCTGGGGGTAATCAGGGTACCCAAGCCGCCATACCTCGACAAGGTCAAAAAGGTTTAACAAGAGTCAATCATTTTATGTCATGCAGGTTTAACAAGAGTCAACCATTTAATGTCATACGGGTTTAACAAATGTCAATCATTTTGGGTCCTACAGGTTTAACAATAGTCAATCATTTTGTGTCATACAGGTTTATCAAGAGTCAATCATTTTGTGTCCCACAGGTTTAACACGAGTCAATAATTTTATGTCATACAGGTTAACAAGAGTCAATCATTTTATGGCATAATCAAACAATTATTGAACCAGAAATAACGGCCACAATTAATCACATAAAAGTGTCAGTAGTCAATCTTTGAAGTATGTGAAGATGTTTACCTTAAAGAGTTCATCGTGCTATGTTGTCGAATGCAGGTGGGTGTCATACGGGACATGAAACTGGCTGAACAACTCAAGTCACTGGTAGTGGGTCCACAATACACATGTAGTACATATTTATTAAATTTTCTTCTCAATACTTCTTCTTCTCTTCTTTGACCCTTGCGGCCGACCATCAAAGCAGTCAGTGGCCATTACGCCTGGTGGCGTCTTGTAGGGCAACAAAAAATTGATTCCACTTTGCTCGGTCGGCGGCCATCCTTCGTACAATGCCCCAACTCTGGTTCATTCTTTGCATCTCAGCCTCCACAGTCCTCCGCCAAGTTGTTTTTGGTCGTCCTCTATTTCGCTTTCCTTCAGGGGTCCATAGCATAGCTGTTCTTGTGATGGCAACGGGGTCTCTTCTGAGGACATGGCCAACCCAGCTCCAGCATCTGCCAGATGTAATGGTGTGCATGTCCGCTTGCTTGCTCCGAGTAAGCAGATCTTGGTTAGTGATGGTATTTGGCCAAAAGATTCGGAGAATTTTTCTTAGGCATGTTGTGTGAAAAGAGGACAATTTCGACATTTTCTTCTCTGTAACTCTCCAGCTCTCCGCGTCATAGAGAAGCACAGAAAGCACACAGCTCTGATATAATCCTAATTTTGTGCTTGTGCTGTACTGAGGGGACTTCCAGATATTGTTTAGACTAAAAAAGGCTGTTCTTGCTTTGTTCATTATGTTGTTGATGTCTTTGCTTGCTCCGCCATCTGGTTTTATTATGCATCCTAGGTATGTGAAGGTATCTGTCTGTTCCAGTTGCTGATTCCTTACTGATATGGACTCAGGGTTGCTTACATTGAGCGTCATCAATGGTACCTATACCTTGTAGCGGTATGGCAGCTTGTGTACCCTGACAATCCCCAGAGCTATGCCAGTGGGAGATTTACTCCTGGTAGGTTCAATCAAGCTAGACTGGTCTGCGTGGGTAGGGGTCAGAGAAAAGCTGGTACTCTGGTCCTCCAGGTTGGGGGTTTTAGCACAAATGGAAAAACATTGCTGCGGGACGGACATCCGGAGTCTCAGGCCCGTATGACTGACAGTGGTGAAAGCCGAAAGGAAGCCACTGGCATGAAAACGGATGCCCCGACTGCAAAACACGAAACCAGAATTGGTTTTTGGAACGTCATAACTATGAATGAGGCAGGAAAGCTGAGACAAATCACAGCAGAGATGAGGAACTACAAGATACATATCCTGGGAATAAGCGAGAGCAGATGGACAGGTAAGGGGAGAATAAAAATAGCTACAGGGGAAACAGTACATTATTCTGGCAAAGAGAATGGTCAGCACAACGAAGGTGTAGCCATTATCCTAAAGAAAGGAATGGAAGGGTCTTTACTGGAATAGAAACCCAACAACAACAGATTGATAAGAGCAAGACTGAGAGGGAGGTTCACCAACACCACAATTATACAATGCTATGCACCAACAAACGACAGCGATGAAGAGATCAAGGACGAGTTCTATCAACAGGTACAAAAAGAAATGGAAACTGTACCCAGGTACAATCTTATTATAGTAATGGGAGACCTAAATGCGAAAGTGGGAGCACACAATAATTATAACGAAAGAGTAATGGGGAAATGCGGCAGTGGAACAGCAAATGAGAATGGGGACAAATTAATAAGCTTCTGCAGTATTAACAACCTGGTCATTGGAGGAACACTTTTTCCCCACAAGGAAGTGCAAAAGTTAACATTGGAATCACTAAACGGAAGAGACAGAAACCAGATAGATCACATAATGATCAATGGCAGATGGAGACATGCACTACAAGAAGTGAAAGTAAGAAGAGGCGAAGATCTGGGAAGTGATCATCATTTAGTAGTAGCAAGACTGAAAGTGAAACTCAGAGCTGCTGGAACAGTTACAGTCAAACAGAAAAGATACAACGTCAGGAAACTGAAGGATCCCCTCACTAGAAAAGCTTTCGTGGTCGACGTAAAGAGAAGATATGAGATTATCAAACGCCAGGAAACAACAGAGACTGATGATGTTGACCAGAGATTCGGCACCATCTCAACAATATACAAGGAAAGCAGCAAGTCATGCTTGGGATTCCAGGAAAAAAGAGCCAAGACTGGATAACACCAGAAACATTAAACACCATTACACTGAGAAAGGAAATGAAAAGAAAGAAAACAGAAGCGAAGTCCCCCAGGTTAAAGCAACTATATAGCAAACAGTACAGTCAGCTGGACAAGGAAGTAAAACGTCAAACCCGTGCTAACAAAAGGACATTTCTGGATGACCTTGCAAGACAAGCAGAAGAGGCAGTACTGAGAAATGAACAAAGCACAGTATACAAAATAACTAAATTCATCAGTGGAAAAAGAGGTGCAAACAATATTACATCTGTAAGAGATAAGCACTGAAATCTCATCACGACAGGAGAGGGACAGGAAACAAGATGGGCAGAGCAATTCAGAGAAACTCTTCTCAATACAAACAATGGATAATCTACTACATCTGTCTCCTCAATAAATACGGTCAGTCCATAAGTCAATAAGCATGTATGTTGAAACCATATATATGTATATATATTCGTCGTCTCTATTCAGTTATGGCCGTTCTGACTGAGAGGTGCGTGCCACACAGGTTTAACAATAGTCATTCATTTTGAGTCCCACAGGTTTAACAAGAGTCAATTATTTTATGTCACATATGTTTTACAACAAGAATCATTTTATGTCATACAGGTTTAACAATAGTCAATAATTTTATGTCTTCCAGGTTTAACAAGAGTGAATTATTTTATGTCACACAGGTTTAACAAGAGTCAATCATTTTATGTCGCACGGGTTTAAAACCAAGAGACAATCATTTTATGTCACACAGGTTTAACAACAAGAGACAATCATTTGTGTCACACATGTTTAACAACAAGAGACAATCATTATGTGTCACACATGTTTAACAACAACAGACAGTCATTTTTGTGTCACACAGGTTTAACAACAAGAGTCAATCATTTTGTGTCACACACGTTTAACAACAAGTCAATCATGTTGCGTCACTAAGGTTTAACATCAACAGACAATCATTTTTATCACATAGGTTTAACAATAAGAGAAAATCATTGTGTGTAACATGTTTTAAAAAAGAGACAATCTTATCCCCACGTTACTCAACTTGTCAACATCAATGTCTTAACTTTAAAAAAAAAAATATTCATCAGCGCTGACATTATCAACACAGAACTAAGTAAAGCTAGAAATTCTTATGCATATTTCAGTCACTGACAGTAAGACATTTATTACTGAAATATTAAAACACTCCAATTAATTTTCAGTGTTTACAAATAATGTACACAAGATAATGTTGAAATTTCTTACCTTGTGTCTGTAATTAGTGATGTGTTGATAATGTCGTCCTCAATATCGTTGTACAATGTTTTCTCGACAATGGTCTTGACTTGTGTGAAGGATACGAGCTGATTGCGTTAAGAGCTAAAAATAAACCACACCGACTTTCCAGATTACGTCGTATGTCAGAACACGTTTTCCTGATTCTGACAATATCGGTCTGACATTGGCTTTGGTGTCGGCGTTTCTTAATCCTTCTATTCTACGCAAGCACCCATTTATGAAAGTCTGTAGCTTTTAGGTTGTTGTCTTTGTTGTTCTCCATGTCTCAGAGCCAAACAATAGGATTGACTTGACATTTGAGTTGAAGATTCTTATTTTCGTGTTGGACTTGATTTCTCTTGATCTCCATATATTTGTCCCCATGCAATAAAAGGTCTTCTTGCTTTTTGTATTCTTATTTTGATATCACTGTCTGTCTCTCCAACTTTGTCTATATTGCTGTTAAGATATGTGTACGATTCTACATCTTGTACTGGTGTTTCTTCAAGTTCAACCCTGTTATCATTACCTGCATTGTTGTAGTAGCTGCTGTAGTTAAAAAAAAAAAAAAAACCTGCTTTAGAGCCAAAGGTCACAATAGTCTGCTCGACGTGTTAGAACAACATGTACATAAATGTACATAATCAACAATTGGACATTTTACATGTTACCTTTAGTTCTCGGACTGTTCTATTATCCATTAATGGACCCTCATGTGGTCTACAGACAACTGGTTAAGTACATAGACGACACGTTATGTACACGGATCCTCTACAATACATTCATTGACACTCATGTGGTCAATGGACTACAATTTAAAATGGTATGACAAGGTTACAAACGTGGAACTGATGACAAGAACTAGACATAGGCTTACCATACGTCCCGGTTTGACCGGGACTGTCCCGGTTTGAAGGTATGGTCCCGGCCAGTTTATCATTTTGTCCCGGTTATTTGGAAAAAAATTTAAATCATATTTTATTTCACAAGAACACTGTCCAGTGCTGATAAAACAGTCCTTTGATAATGATTGTGGTGAAATGTATTTGTGGTTTGTGCAAGGGCAACTCACATTGTTTAACAAATCTACCTTCATTATGGAAAGTTATCACATAGAGATTTATGATCAATAAATTTTCTATATTCTCTTCTTCTTCCACCCGTGTCCTCTATTTTATTATCACTCTTTATCCTTTTCCTGTATTTTTCGCATTCGTTCGTTTGCGAAAAACATTTTCTTTCCCATTCTCACTTTACCGTTTTTCTTTCTCATACTGACTAGTAACCATATTGCGTCAGGTGTCAGTCTCTTGCACGAGACGATTTTAGGTGAGATGTGCGATTATGATTCCGTCTATCAGACGTAGGAGCAGACACTTTGTCTACAGTTTCATTTATCACGTTCGTTTCTTCGTCGTGAGGTGTGATAACTGGCATCTGCTCGGCTCGTAAATGAGACATTTGTCTGGGAATCACGAGCATTTCTCGGCTAAGGTGCGAAAACTGCCTCTGCATTGGAGACGGGTCGTCTGAGATTCGCGTCTGACACGCGCGCTCTCGGTCAGTAAGTTAACGTAGGTGTGAAGACGCACTGATGGCAGTTACGGCATGCGTCTAAATTAACGTAGGTGTTAGGAAAGGGGGCAGATCGGGTTTTTGGAAACAGCGCTCATCCTTGTTTGTTTCACAGATATAAGCAGAGTTTGAAACAAGATTTTCATTCTTACTCCATAAATTCGCAGTAGACAGGTGCTCGTGAATAGAATAAGCTGTATAGCGAAGCTCTTAGTTTGTTCGGAAATTTGCCGAACGTCTAGACTTCAAATAAATATATCAGCGTAAAATTCTTAAGTGTGCGATCACCTGTAGTGCTGTGTTGAGGTAAATATATAATATCTAGTAGTTTGTGAGTGATTCAGTGTTAAATCGCTTATTTTATTTCCCTAGTTTTGTGCAGAGTAATAATTATAAGTCTGTTATATTCCCAGTCGACAAGTTCAGCAGAAAGCAAAATAAATTTTATCTCTTGCTTAAAATCATGTAGCTATAAGGAATTTGATTTAACTGCTAAATACTCAGTTGAGAATATTTTAAAACTAACTTATAAATGACTGCTACATCTTGAGTATTGACGGAATACGTATGTATTCCTAATTCATGATGATTGATTTTTAAATATAACTTATTCCACGGGAAGTGTTAAATGATAAGACAAGCTCTACGCTTGCAGTTTAAACTATAAGTTATATCCGAGTACATAGTATGTAAATATTTTGTATGATATTGTTTCTCTTTATTCAGTGAATACTGGGGTATCCCAACTTTGCCAGCGTTTGAGTAAACGAGAAATATCTGTGAAGAACTTAAACATTTTCCTTAGAGTGACTTGGTGCATAATCTTTACAAGTACTTTAAAGGTTAAATGAAGTAACAGCCTATCGCGCCATATTTAATTCTTCTTGAGAAAAACGCTAGTAAATTTTAGCCTGTGTGGCAAGTAACATACTAATATCAGTAACATCCCGACGGAGTTTTGACCAGTAGTGTGGTGACCAAATATAGTCCGATCCTGAAAGAAGACCGCGACCTGACATTCCTCATTTCTAGAAACCTAAGCTAGTGACACTGTGCCCTGTTAACTTTCGTGCCTGGACAAATTTTATGTGACTTAAACAGACATCCGAAAAATAAGAACATCCAAGGAATCGTTCCCTGAAGTAGATAATTCAACCCGTCTTTTTGGAACTGGGGATTTCTTGGTCAAGACTGCATTTACGAGTCTGTGTGAAGGTCCTAGAAAAAATTATGTTCCCAGGTGCTGCGATCAAAGCTGTAAGTATGAATGTGCGCACGTGGCCACGGCTGAATGAATAGAGTGAACGCAGGTCTGAGTGTTATTTTACCGTTGTATTTTGGCACCCATTTGCTGTCTTAACTTTCTTTATGCAAGTTTTTTTTTTGCTAACAATATTTTCCCTTAAACTAGATCAGAGTATCAGGTCTGTTCATACCTTAAATGGGGAAAACTCTTAGACTCAATCATATGTATATGTGACTCTTTGGACCATCACTTTTCTTCTAATGGGACTGTGAGCTATACATCGAGGGAAGGATCATACCAACGGGTCTATCATTCTTGTAGCATTCCTTGATTTTGTTTATGATTTTTTTGGTATATGCTTTGATGTGATTTTATATGTTGTGAGAGAAGTTTAGTTTTGATAAATAAACTACTCATAAATTTATTCCAGCGTGTCGGTCAGTTCGTTCCCAAAATATTCATATAATCATTGTTATAGTTTTCCCACGTCTGTACGTCTAACTGTCGTCTTATGTGTGTATGTATGTGAGTGGGTATATATATTTAATAAAATGTGTGTAGACTGTCTGACTCCTCTAAATCTGTCGTAGAAGATAGGTGAAAGAGAGAAGATTTCTTGATTTCAGAGACAGCCTCTATCACATTTCTACCATCTCACTCGTGGAAATCTATTCTCTATTTCTATCTCTTACTGTGCCTATCACTTATTCCAATCTATTCAGAAGGGACCAACCCAAGTCTTAATTCTCCTATCAAAAATCTACGACAAATGGGGTCTCGTCTATCGGGATTTTGAATTTTGAATAGGAAGACGAGACGACAAATATCAGTTCGTCTGTAAGATTAAGTATTCTGATATAGATTAAGAGAGTGATGTCTTGTGAGTTTTTATATCTGTAAAAATAACTATTCCCCTAGACTAACGATCTGTTTATGGGCGTGCTGACCACACAATTAATAACTGTTTTTCCTCAGCATTTTCGAGCATAATATAAATTTTTAGGTACAGGTTGATTTTGTCGGAATATATGTTTATTATTGATTTTGTAATACTAAACGCTGGTAAAGTTTGTGAGTGTAAAACATTCACAGGGTTCTGAAGCAGAAAGGTGTTTTGAACTAAGTTAAGGAGTGCGTTTCGGACTATATCGTCCAGATTAGTTGCCTCCCTTACTCTAACTGTCTTCAGGGGTGAACTTATAGTTGATTTTAAAATTTAAGGGGTTTTTTTTGGTTCTCCTAAAAAAATTTTGCAATAATTATTTTGTTTCCTCTGTAGCAACGTATTTTTCAGTGAGTAATCTTAACTACCATTTATTTGGCGTAGACGTCTTGCATTATGTGCTTTATTGCCGATTAATAGCAGCGATAGTTAGATACTGTATTTTTGGAGGAGGTATCCCAGGTTAAAGTATATCATCTTTTGTTTTGGTGTTTTCTCGTAAGTGGTAAGGAACCAGTGTATCCTTTTTCTTATCTCTTTCTCGTCTAAGTCTCAGTCACCTATTTATTATGGCAGAGAGGGCGAAGCTTAGACAGCTCCTCATGGACGAGGCAAGAGAAGAAGGTTTGGACGGAGACGAAGCGAAAGCTTTTGTCAGGGACAAACTGGAAAGATATGACGCGGAGAGGAAAGCAGCAGACGTTAGAGAGCAGAAGAAGATGGATGAGGAAATGGAAATTCGCAGGGCGAACGAAAGAGAGAAGGAGAGACAGCATGAGGAAAGAGAGAAAGAGAGACAGCATGAGCTGGCGCATAAAGCTCTAGAATTCCAAAGTCGTGGTGCTGCCTCTACCTCCAGCAATGGACAATCTTCTCCTCATTCTTCCTTAACTGATCCTTCTAACACTCAATCTCTTCAACTCAACGCTATGTCTTTTGCTCTAGAATCTTTCCCGTGTCCTAATGAGAAGATTGACACTTGGCCTGAGAAATTTGAGAAAATTTCAACTCTGTACGGGTTAGAGAGGCCGCGTTGGAATATGAAGCTTTCACAGGCTTTTAAAAGTTCTGCTTATGATGTATATTCTAAGCTGGAAAGTGGCCAACAAGACAATTACGACATGTTGAAGAAAGCTTTGCTGGACCGTTTTTAAATGAATGCTCGCAAATTTTTGCAACTCTTCCGCAACAGCAGGACAGAGAGCTCTGAAACTGTTCAGCATGTTCTCTTCCCGTCTAAAGGGATACTTGACAAAATGCCTTGAGCTTTCACAGCTCCCTTCTACCTATGAAGGTCTTGAGGAATTTGTTTTAACAGAACAAATAAAGAACACTTTGTCTGCTGACACCCAAAGATTTCTAGCTGAGCAGGGTGCAGAAAAGCTTGAAGACATTTTGGAAAAGTCTGAGCGAACGAACGAACGAACGAACGAACTTTATTTTCGAAGGGTTAAGAATTGGGCGCGCAGGCCCGTCTAACATTCTGCCCTTTCACTCTCATTAATCTTGCATACTATATCCTTTTATTCCCACGTATTACTTTAAGCATTAATTTAAAGGCATGCAACATTATAAAGTTAACATAACAGCATTCATTTACAGTATACAATCATAATTAAAAATGAGTAGCCTAGGTTGTTTTTTTTTAAATATCTTAGATAGTCACTGAAGAAAAATAATAATAATAAAAATAAAATAATATAAACAAAACAATAAATAAATAAGTTATGTATACCGACACTCACTTATGCGGTCAAAACGTCTAATCTGTAGTATTTTTGAATGTGTCATCAATCCTCAATACAAAAATTACAAAAACACATTCTCGCTTACATCCATACATTCTTGGCGGAAATTGAAATAATAATAATAACACTTTCTTGCGCACTTCTGTAGCAGAAAAAGTCTTTCAGCAGTTTATAAAAAAAAAATAAAAAAAAAAAAAAAATTATATCTGCATGTACATCACCCATTTAAGCAAACGGAAACATTCACATCTCTAAAGTACGAACGAACGAACGAACTTTATTTTCGAAGGGTTAAGAATTGGGCGCGCAGGCCCGTCTAACATTCTGCCCTTTCACTCTCATTAATCTTGCATACTATATCCTTTTATTCCCACAATGCGCTGGCTGAACTACCGGCCACAAAACGTAAACCGACAGAAGAGCATTTTCGAAAGAATAATCTAGACCAATCTTCTCATGCTTCTAATCAGAATAACCACAGAGAAACTGGACCTCAAAAACCCCCTCCTGAAAAATCCAAGTTCTACAAAAACAAGTATCCCAACCACAGTAAACAGTCTGATCAACCCGACCGCCCTTCATGGCAGCGCAGCCAGAAAGGACAAGGTTAAAAAGGGAAAACTCCTGCGCACGGGACAGATGATCAGAGCGACCACACCGAGCCTAAACGCATCGGATGCTTATTAACAGTCTCGCAAGGCGGAATTTTTGACAGTGATTCCCAACCTGTAGAGGGAGATAGACCTCCAACGCGAGGTACTGTTACTTTGAACAGTTCTCAAACTTTTTGTTTATTTGACACGGGGCTTTCTTATGATTGCATTGTTGCCAGACACCTGGTTAAACCCGGTCAAGAGACAGGAGAGACCGTTCACTTTTGTGGATTTTCTAAGAGTGAGGCACCTACAGCGCTTCCCATCGCATTGGTGGAGATACACTCTGACTTTGTCAGAGGCATGATCAAAGCGGCTGCTATGGATGACCCCATCTACCCAGTCATACTTGGCGGTAGATACGTGTTTATTGGGAAACCGGAAGAGCCGATTGTGGCAGCAGCAACTACAAGAGGGCAAACCAAGAAGGAACGGAAGCCTGCGCCTAATTTGTTACCTATGGAACTTAAAGAAGCGCAACAAAAGGACCCTACTTTGGCACCCTGCTTTAGGAAACTGCCCATGGCTAAGGAACCCAGACAGCACGGGGACAATTTTTCTAGGGATGGCGTACTTTATCGCAGAACGGGCAAGCCTGACCAAGGTTACAACCAGCTCCTAGTACCGAAACAGTACAGAAGCCAAATCCTAGAAATGGGGCACTCTCTTCCCTTCAGCGGACATATGGGACAGAACGCCACAAACCAACGGATAACTACTCATTATTGGTGGCCAGGAGTAAATACTGATATTATCAGGTATGTCAAATCCTGTGCCAACGTGTACCACCCAAGCAACGGACACCCCCAGTCTCTTTGGGTGAAATGCCAATAATGGGAACAACATTCGAACGGGTAGTGATCGGCATTTTAGGACCCCTAGAAAGGACTAAAAGAAGGAACAGGTTTATCCTCACCTTAGTCGACACATGCACTTTATGGGCAGAAGCTATCCCGTTAACATGCGCAGATGCTAAGCATGTCGCAGAAGCACTAGTGCAGATTTTCACTCGGTTGGGATTCCCTCAGCAAGTGTTGACGGATAACGGATCTCCATACCGAAACATGTTGATGGATGAGATCGTTAAGATCTTGAGGACACAACACATCTACATAAAGCCATATACTTCGGCCGGTAATGGGCTCGTGGAACGTGTTAATGGAAACCTCAACATGATGCTAAGTAAACTGGCACAAGTGAAACCTGACGATTGGGATCTTTGTAATCCTGCAGCTTTATTTGGCTACAGAGAATCTCCTCATACGTCCACAGGATTTCCGCCAGCTACGCTTTTATTCGGCAGACCCATTAAGGGCCCGCTTGAAGCTTTACTTTGGTCGCTGACAGACCAGAAGGCTGATGAGACAAAAGTCTCAGCAAGTAAATATGTGTCGGATTTAAAGGGAAGGTTGAAACTAGGATGGGACCTAGCAACGACCAACTTTAAGCGAGCACGCACAAAGCACGCTAACGAATACAGGAAAGTCGCGAAAGAGAGAGAATTGGAAGCAGGAGAGAAAGTTTTGGTGTTACTCCCTACCGGGAACAACAAACTGAGGATCGGATGGCAAGGGCCGTTTACCGTCCTGAAAAAGATTTCTAATGCTAACTACCAAATCTCTATTAAAGGAAAGGAGAAGGTTTTCCACTTAAATCTGTTAAAGAGATACTTGGAAAGACCAATGGCAACTTCCGAATATCTCCTGACAATCGCCAAAGCTGACGATAGTGGCAGGGAAATTCCACTGCACACACACGAAATCTTTCAAAAATGTCAGAATCGGCGACGCTCTTTCAAGCGTGCATGGAAGACATTCCAGAGAAAGGAAACTTTGGGAGTAGACTTGAGTAAGAATTGGAGAGAGATGGAGGGGGCAGATGAGAGAGAAGAAAACAAACACCCTGAAGCTATGGATATAGGAAATTTATTTCCATAACGTAGACATGGAGTGCTTCCATATCTTAAAGGGGGGACGTTCTGTCACATAGAGATTTATTATCAATAAATTTTCTATATTCTCTTCTTCTTCCACCCGTGTCCTCTATGTTATTATCACTCTTTATCCTTTTCCTGTATTTTTCGCATTCGTTCGTTTGCGAAAAACATTTTCTTTCCCATTCTCACTTTACCGTTTTTCTTTCTCATACTGACTAGTAACCATATTGCGTCAGGTGTCAGTCTCTTGCACGAGACGATTTTAGGTGAGATGTGCGATTATGATTCCGTCTATCAGACGTAGGAGCAGACAATTTGTCTACAGTTTCATCTATCATGTTCGTTTCTTCGTCGTGAGGTGTGATAACTGGCATCTGCTTGGCTCGTAAATGAGACATTTGTCTGGGAATCACGAGCATTTCTCTGCAGAGGTGCAAAAACTGCCTCTGCATTGGAGAAGGGTCATCTGAGATTTGCGTCTGACACGTGCGCTCTTGGTCAGTAAATTAACATAGGTGTGAAGACGCACTGATGGCAGATACATCATGCGTCTAAGTTAACGTAGGTGTTAGGAAAGGGGAGAGATCGGGTTTTTGGAAACAGCGCTTATCCTTGTTTGTTTCATAGATATAAGCAGAGTTTGAAATTAGATTTTCATTCTTACTCCATAAATTTGCAGTAGACAGGTGCTCGTGAATAGAATAAGCTGTATAGCGAAGCTCTTAGTTTGTTCGGAAATTTGCCGAACTTCTAGACTTCAAATAAATATATCAGCGTAAAATTCTTAAGTGTGCGATCTCCTGTAGTGCTGTGTTGAGGTAAATATATAATATCTAGTAGTTTGTGAGTGATTCAGTGTTAAATCGCTTATTTTATTTCCCTAGTTTTGTGCAGAGTAAAAATTATAAGTCTGTTATATTCCCAGTCGACAAGTTCAGTGGAAAGCAAAATAAATTTTATCTATAGCTTAAAATCATGTAGCTATAAGGAATTTGATTTAACTGCTAAATACTCAGTTGAGAATATTTTAAAACTAACTTATAAATGACTGCTACATCTTGAGTATTGACGGAATACGTATGTATTCCTAATTCATGATGATTGATTTTTAAATATAACTTATTCCACGGGAAGTGTTAAATGATAAGACAAGCTCTACGCTTGCAGTTTAAACTATAAGTTATATCCGAGTACATAGTATGTAAATATTTTGTATGATATTGTTTCTCTTTATTCAGTGAATACTGGAGTATCCCAACTTTGCCAGCGTTTGAGTAAACGAGAAATATCTGTGAAGAACTTAAACATTTTCCTTAGAGTGACTTGGTGCATAATCTTTACAAGTACTTTAAAGGTTAAATGAAGTAACAGCCTATCGCGCCATATTTAATTTTTCCTGAGAAAAACTCAGTACATTTTAGCCTGTGTGGCAAGTAACATACTAATATCAGTAACATTCCGACGGAGTTTTTGACCAGTAGTGTGGTGACCAAATATAGTCCGATCCTGAAAGAAGACACCGACCTGACATTCCTCATTTCTAGAAACCTAAGCTAGTGACACTGTGCTCTGTTAACTTTCGTGCCTGGACAAATTTTATGTGACTTAAACAGACAGCCGAAAAATAAGAACACCCAAGGAATCGTTCCCTGAAGCAGAGATTTCAACCCGTCTTTTTGGAACTGGGGATTTCTTGGTCAAGACTGCATTTACGAGTCTGTGTAAAGGTCCTAGAAAAAATTATGTTCCCAGGTGCTGCGATCAAAGCTGTAAGTATGAATGTGCGCACGTGGCCACGGCTGAATGAATAGAGTGAACGCAGGTCTGAGTGTTATTTTACCGTTGTATTTTGGCACCCATTTGCTGTCTTAACTTTCTTTATGCAAGTTTTTTGTTGGTAACAATATTTTCCCTTAAACTAAATCAGAGTATCAGGTCTGTTCATACCTTAAAAGGGGAAAACTCTTAGACTCAATCATATGTATCTGTGACTCTTTGGGCCATCACTTTTCTTCTAACGGGTCTGTGAGCTATACATCGAGGGAAGGATCATACCAACGGGTCTATCATTCTTGTAGCATTCCTTGGGGGTGTTGGGAAGTCAGGTATTGGTAGTACCTCTGGTGAAGGAGCTGTCATGCCCTTTTTATGGCAGCTCAGCCACCTTTGGTCCAAACCTGGCATCCAGCTCTCACCTGTGGCTCCTCGTAGCTGTCAGCATGCGACAGCGGCCACCCCCCGGGCAACGGCTTTGACAGGCCGGCTAAACTAGGTGAGGGTAGCCGAATGGTTATAAACCTTCGGTGAGTTAGGGTCTGCCTACCCATGCATGCGAAGACTGGATTCGATAGACTGCGCAGAAGAAACCACCTGTTGGTTCAACGGGCATGACGGCGTTTACCAGCAACGCGCTGTGGAGCGTAAGGAGCACGGCGAGGCACGTAGAAAGCTCTGGTCATCCACTGCACCGGACTTCATCTCCAGTCGTCTTGACTTGTCTTGCCACTGGATTGAGATGGACCCAGGCGAGAGAGTGAGGTCGACGAATTGCGCAACTCTTCCTCACTTTAATCCAAATCACCGCGCAAGTCACTCTTTCATCCATTCATCAACAAGTCCTGTGGCGATGGGCGAGCGGCGAAGCGGCAGGCGTGGGTACGCTAGCAGTCGTAGTCGCAGACCTACACACAGGCGGCTCAGGCCATATGGTCGTCTTCCACTGATCGGAGCAGCAGTGGGATTCGGCAGCCCCATGAGTGTCTGAGCAGCCCTCTTTAGGAAAGCACTGCTCACCTCCATGGCATGAGGAAGGGGCTAGAAAAGGTGCCCTAAACATTGCCTGCTTCACCATTACCTAACTAGCTTACCGCGGTTGGTGGGTACCCTACTTCGGCGGTCGACATATAAGAAAAAGAAAGGACAGATTTTTCCCACTCATTCTAGGCGCAAGGAATGTGCGTACTCTACTTGACAAAGACTTTAACGCAAACAGACCTGAGAGACGAACTGCCCTGATTGGGAGAGAACTGGCCATGTACAA
Source organism: Oreohelix idahoensis (assembly GCA_024509875.1). Classification (NCBI taxonomy): domain Eukaryota; kingdom Metazoa; phylum Mollusca; class Gastropoda; order Stylommatophora; family Oreohelicidae; genus Oreohelix; species Oreohelix idahoensis. The sequence continues at coordinate 87,984 of JAMPIV010019837.1, forward strand.
CATTGACATAGCAGCACTGAGTGAAACTCGACTTGCAGGGGAGGGCCAACTTTGCGAAAAGGGTGCAGGTTATACATTCTTTTGGAGCGGAAGAGGAACTGAAGAAAGACGAGAAGCAGGGGTTGGATTTGCGATCAAAACAGCAATTGTCAGCAAGTTAGCGGGGCCCCCAAAGGGAATAAATGACCGACTCATGACGGTCAAGATCCCTCTGTTTTATGGAAGAAAACATGCCACCATCATTAGCGCGTATGCACCAACTATGACAAACCAGGATGATGTCAAGGATAAGTTTTACGAAGAACTACATGCAGTCATTGCATCAGTTCCTAAAGCAGATAAGCTCATCATTCTTGGTGACTTTAATGCAAGAGTAGGCTCAGATAACATCTCCTGGAATGGCACTATTGGTAGGTACGGCGTGCGTCGCTGTAACAGTAATGGACTTCTTCTCCTCCAGACTTGCGCAGAACATGACCTCCTTGTCATCAACACCATTTTTCGACTTCCTACCCGCAACAGGACCTCCTGGATGCACCCTCGCTCAAAGCATTGGCACCTAATTGACTATGTAATTGTTAGGAAGAAGGACAGGCAAGATGTCCGGGTGACCAAGTCCATGTGTGGTGCTGAATGCTGGACTGATCATCGCCTCATTGTATCTAAACTTAAAATTCGTATCCAACCAGCCAGGCGCCCTCAGGGGAAGAAAACTCAAAAGAGGCTGGATGTCACCAAACTAAAGAAGGCAACAATCAAACAGTCATTTACTGACACCTTAGAAGACCGTCTCAAATCTATCTCGCTAGACGGCCAAAGTGTGGAAACAAATTGGGCAGCCCTAAGTGAGCAGATCTACAACACTGCTACAGAGGTCCTGGGTCCTTCCATCAAGAAACAAAATGACTGGTTTGATGAGAACTCAGATGATATAAAGCAGATGTTGGCTGAGAAACACCATCTCCATAAAGCATATTTAAATGATCCAAAATCTACATCCAAGAAAGACGCTTTCAACAACATGCGTAGAATCGTCCAACATAAACTACGCCAGATGCGGGATTCATGGCTGAGTAATAAAGCAGATGAGCTCCAAGGCTTTGCTGACAGCCATGACTTGAAAAATTTTTACCTTGCACTCAAAGCGGTCTATGGTCCAACATCATCAGGATCATTTCCCCTCCTTAATGCAGATGGAAAAACACTAATTACAGACAAGGAAAAAATGCTCCAACGCTGGGCTGAACATTTTAATAATATCTTGAACCAGCCATCATCTTTTAACGACGAAGCCATCATCCGCCTGCCCCAAATTCCTATAAATGAAGCATTAGATGATGTACCAACTCTGGAGGAAACTAAAAAAGCGATTCGTCAACTGTCTAGTGGAAAGGCCCCTGGCTCCGATTCAATTCCTGTTGAGGTTTATAAAGATGGCTGGTTCAGTTCTGATAGAGAAACTTCATATGATCTTCCAGCAAATGTGGCAGAGTGAAACCATCCCACACGATCTCAAAGATGCCTCAATTATACATCTATATAAACGTAAAGGTAATCGCCAAGACTGCAACAATCATCGAGGCATCTCTCTTTTATCAATCGCTGGGAAGATATTCGCCAGAATCCTTTTGAATCGCCTTACGGCTCATCTTGACAAAGGTCTTTTACCTGAAAGTCAGTGTGGATTCCGGAAAGAACGTGGAACCACAGATATGGTGTTCGCTGCAAGACAGCTACAAGAAAAATGCCAAGAACAGCACTGTGACCTGTACACAGCTTTCATCGACTTGACAAAGGCGTTCGACACGGTCAGTAGAGAGGGTCTATGGAAGATCATGGCAAAATACGGCTGCCCAAAGAAATTTATCACAATAGTGCAGCAACTGCATGATGGAATGCAGGCTAGAGTTCAGGAAAACGGTGAGCTATCAGAGCCTTTCCCTGTCTCAAATGGAGTTAAACAAGGGTGCGTACTTGCACCGACTCTGTTCAGTATCATGTTTCTGCTATGCTGACTGATGCTTTTAGAGACGGGGACACAGGAATCGACATTAGTTATCGTATTGATGGAAAATTGTTTAACCTTAGGAGGCTTCAAGCAAAAACCAAGGTCAAATCACACACCATCAGAGATCTTCTGTTTGCTGATGATTGTGCCCTCAATGCTGGCTCAGAGGCTGATCTGCAGCATAGTGTGGATAGATTCTCCGAAGCCTGCGCCAACTTTGGGCTTACCATCAACACGAAGAAAACAGAAATCATGTACCAACCAGCTCCTGGCACAGTTTATACTGAGCCAGTCATCAAGGTTAATGGTGAGAAACTGAATGTTGTGAACAGATTCACATACCTTGGTAGCACACTATCCCAGAACATTGTCATTGATGATGAGGTGAACACCAGGATAGCCAAAGCCAGCAGCACATTTGGCAGACTATACACCAACGTTTGGCATCGAAGTGGCATTAGTCTACAGACAAAGCTGAAGGTGTACAGAGCTGCGGTGCTTCCAGTGCTGCTATATGCATGTGAAACATGGACTGTATACAGGCGCCACGTAAAGAAGCTAAACCACTTCCATACAGTCTGTCTCAGGAAGATAATGAACATCAAATGGCTAGACAAGATCCCGGATACCGCCGTTCTTGACAGAGCTGGTATCCCTAGTATTGATACTATTCTGATGCAGTCACAGATTCGCTGGGCAGGTCATGTAGTCCGCATGCCAGACCATCGACTGCCAAAGATACTCTTTTATGGTGAGATGCAGAAGGGTAAACGCTCCCATGGTGGCCAAAAGAAGCGCTTCAAAGACACATTAAAGACGTCATTGAAAACCTTTGACATAAACCCAGACACGTGGGAAGCTGCTGTGCAAGACCGAACTGCTTGGCGCACATCTCTTCGTAAAGGTGCAGCGGCATGCGAATCATCCAGAAGAGCAGCAACGGAACAGCGGAGACAAGCTAGAAAGGACCGTGAAATAAAACCTTCACATGAAGCAAACATTCCCTGCCCACACTGTCCAAGATCTTTCCAGGCCCGCATCGGGCTCATCAGTCACCTTCGTACCCATAGACTAACCTAACATATTCTTAAATAATTGGATCAACAGAGTGGTCTTCATCACCCGTGATGGACGAGCAACCATCATTCCTTGATTTTGTTTATGATTTTTTTTTTTGTATATGCTTTGATGTGATTTTATATGTTGTGAGAGAAGTTTAGTTTTGATAAATAAACTACTCATAAATTTATTCCAGCGTGTCGGTCAGTTCGTTCCCAAAATATTCATATAATCATTGTTATAGTTTTCCCACGTCTGTACGTCTAACTGTCATCTTATGTGTGTATGTATGTGAGTGGGTATATATATTTAATATATATGTGTGTAGACTGTCTGACTCATCTAAATCTGTCGTAGAAGATAGGTGAAAGAGAGAAGATTTCTTGATTTCAGAGACAGCCTCTATCACATTTCTACCATCTCACTCGTGGAAATCTATTCTCTATTTCTATCTCTCACTGTGCCTATCACTTATTCCAATCTATTCAGAAGGGACCAGCCCAAGTCTTAATTCTCCTATCTAAAATCTACGACAAAAGTACAAAAGAGTGCAACTGATATTGTCAGTGAACTTAGAAAATTGAAAAAAATCTTGAGGAACGGCGTGATAATAAATTGATACCTCAAGAAGCAAAAAAAAAAAAACTCTTTAGAATACTGGAAAATAATGGAAGTATTAATATTAATACAATCCTACAAGAGTTTACAAAATTTTATGACCGATGTCTTTGTTACATTGAGCTATGGGAAAACAGTTTTGGTGGAGCATAATCTTTTATTTGGATAAACAACAATGAATTAACATGGTCTGAAATTGAAGCATCAGGTGAACAAATTAATGAAACTCTTGCAAATAGTGCAATAAACTTGGATGAACTGTTTGATGAAGTGGTGATTGCAAAAGGTTTTTGGTCTGCAAACTATGACATTTGGAAAAATACAAGTTGCGAAGAAAAATGGAAACAACTATTCAGTCATTTCAAAGAAAAGAACATTTCATTGCCCAATCTTGTCCAAATTATAGAATACATTTTCAGTCTGCCAGGCACATCTGCACCTATTGAAAGGATATTCTCAATAATGAATAACCTATGGTCTGAAGAAAGAGGTAGAATGGCTGAATCAACTGTAAAAGCTTTATTGCGCTGCAAAGTTAATTGTGAACTAAATTGTAGTGAATTTTTCGACACGATTAAAAATAACAAAGAATTTTTAAAGAAATTTCACGCTAGTGATAAATATTAATAACTTTTTAATAATAAGTTATGTTCAGTTAAGAGTAATTAAAAATTATTACTACATAATTGTTGTTTTTTGTTAACCACTCCATTATTTAGCCTTTTTGAATCATAAGTACGAGTTAAAAGTTAGTTGCTTATCCTTTACAGGACGTGGCAATCAACCCCAGCTTTTATTGGCTGTTTGTGATTTTTCTAGGCAATTTTTTCATTCAGTAGTTTGCCATTGCTTTCTGAACGGTACGGCGCTTATACCATTGTTAAAAATCCACACAAAGCGATCTGCTACCAAACCGCCTGCAGCAGGTTTCGAACCTGGTATATCTGGATTATGAAACTGCGTTCATATCCATTAGGCCACAGACGAGTACTTAGTACGAGTACTTAGCTGAATATACTTCTCTGTTTCTAAAATCGCATAGAAGGCGCTCACTTTCTGTTTCGAGCAAACTCTCGAAATTGTCCCGGTTTGAGAAAAAAATATTATGATAAGTCTAACTAGACAAGTGCCAGTGGAACAAGAGATGAGAAGAAGACGATGGCGATGGAAAGGACACACACTGAGGCAACCGGTTGATAGCATTACAAGGCAGTCCTTGTTCTGGAACCCCCAGGGCAAGAGACGCAGAGGTAGACCAAGAAGCACATGGAGAAGAGAGCTGGAAACAGGTGAAAATGATGAGAACATGGAAAGAACTTGAGATGATGGCACGTGACAGGAGGACTTGGCATGTCTTTGTTAGGCCTATGCTCCTTTGGGAGTGGAGGGTTATGATGATGATGATTCTACAACTGCAACAACTACAACTGTAACAATGCCAGCAACAACTACTACAACAACTACAATAACTACTACAACATTATCAACAACTGCAACAAAGTCCGAAACAACTACTGCAACAACTACTGCAACTGTAACAAAGTCAGCAGCAACTACTACAACAACTACAAATGTAAAAACGTCAGCAACAACAACTACAACAACTACTATCACTACAACTCTAAAAAAGTCAGCAACAACTATTACAACAACTACTACAACTACAACTGTAACAACGTCATTAACAACTACAACAGCAACTACTACAACTGTAAAAATGTCATCAAAAACTACAACAACAACTACTAAAACAACAACTATAATAATTACAAATATTGCAACACCTAAAAGTAAGAAATTACAGTTGAGACATAAAATAGAATCAAGATACTGTGAGAGTCAACATGTCAGTAACAGAAAGAAAGTACAGTTGAGACATAAAATAGAATCAAGATATTGTGAGAGTCAACATGTCAGTAACAGAAAGAAAGTACAGCTGAGACATAAAACAGAATCAAGATATTGTGAGAGTCAACATGTCAGTAACAGAAAGAAAGTAAAGTAGAGACATAAAATAGAATCAAGATACTGTGAGAGTCAACATGTCAGTAACAGAAAGAAAGTACAGTTGAGACATAAAACAGAATCAAGATATTGTGAGAGTCAACATGTCAGTAACAGTAAGAAAGTGCAGTTGAGACATAAAATAGAATCAAGATATTGTGAGAGTCAACATGTCAGTAACAGAAAGAAAGTACAGTTGACACATAAAATATAATCAAGACACTGTGCGAGTTAACATGTCAGTAACAGAAAGAATGTATAGTTGAGACATAAAATAGAATCAAGATACTGTGAGAGTCAACAAGTCAGTAACAGAAAGAAAGTACAGTTGAGACATAAAATAGAATCAAGATATTGTGAGAGTCAAAATGTCAGTAACTGAGGGAAAGTACAGTTGAGACATGAAATAGAATCAAGATATTGTGAGAGTCAACATATCAGTAACAGAAAGAAAGTACAGTTGAGACATAAAATAGAATCACGACACTGTGCGAGTTAACATGTCAGTAACAGAAAGAATGTATAGTTGAGACATAAAATAGAATCAAGATATTGTGCCAGTCTAAATGTCAGTAACAGAAAGAAAGTACAGCTGAGGCATAAAATAGAATCAAGATATTGTGAGAGTCAACATGTCAGTAACTGAGGGAAAGTACAGTTGAGACATGAAATAGAATCAAGATATTGTGAGAGTCAACATGTCAGTAACTGAGGGAAAGTACAGTTGAGACATGAAATAGAATCAAGATATTGTGAGAGTCAACATATCAGTAACAGAAAGAAAGTACAGTTGAGACATAAAATAGAATCAAGACACTGTGTGAGTTAACATGTCAGTAACAGAAAGAATGTATAGTTGAGATATAAAATAGAATCAAGATATTGTGAGAGTCTAAATGTCAGTAACAGAAAGAAAGTACAGTTGAGACATAAAATAGAATCACGACACTGTGCGAGTTAACATGTCAGTAACAGAAAGAATGTATAGTTGAGACATAAAATAGAATCAAGATATTGTGCCAGTCTAAATGTCAGTAACAGAAAGAAAGTACTGCTAACTAGCCAGTCATTACGATCATTAGTGTATTTCTGGGCGATAGACAGGTGGTGGGGGAAATGAAGAATAATCAGACTATGAAGACATTATTGAAAAAAAACAGATCAGATACAGAAAATACAGTAAAACTGAGCATAATATGTGACATGGCCTTAAAAATGAACTTCTCATGAGATTCGTGAAATATTAAAAATCTTTTGACCAAGCATGACTGAGTCCCTCTTATAATCAGTAACCGAATAAAGAAACATATGAATATACTAATAGCAGAATTCTTCATGTGTGACAACTTACCGAACTAACTGAGATAAGAAAACATATGGAGATACAAGTAGCAGAATTCTTCATGAGTGACAACTTACCGAACTAACTGAGATAAGAAAACATATGGAGATACAAGTAGCAGAATTCTTCATGAGTGACAACTTACCGAACTAACTGAGATAAGAAAACATATGGAGATACAAGTAGCAGAATTCTTCATGAGTGACAACTTACCGAACCAACCGAGATAAGAAAACAAGACGTTGGGGTGTGACTGGTATGACTTTTGTTACCATTTCTCTTTTTACTGGCTGTTGACAGGGTCATGAACACAGTGATAAGCTAGAAAAACTGAGTTCAGCAGCGTGACGATCTACAGTTTGCCGCTGACTTCCTGACCCACAATCATGATCAGAAGGATTAACAACAAACAAAATACAAACACTTCATACAATATTAAAATATTTCGTCTGAAAGTTCACATAGAAAGACATAGTTAAGTTTGTTATAGTACACGCAGCAAAAGTGAATCTCGTGACTGACGTGGCAGTATATGTTATTATTAGAAACACGAGAGCGACACACTATTCTATCGGCTGTCTTCCTCCTAGCCTTGTGCCATTCTAGTTATCGGTCATTCATCATCATCATTCCTTTTCGTTTCCTGTGGAACATAGGCCAGAAACAGTTGCTCTCCATCGATTTCTATTCTGGGCTGTCTTTTTCAGCTGTGCCCAAGTCATTCCAATTTCCCTAGCCTCCTCTTCAACAGTTCTTCTCTAAGTTCTCTTTGGCCTCCCCACTCTTCTTTTCCCCTGTGGGTTCCAGTCACGGGAAATTCTGGCTGTGCTAGATTTTTCTCTTCTGAGTGTATGTCCTATCTACAACTACTACTGTATTACTACTACTTCTGCTACTACAAAGACTGCTGCTGCTACTACTATCACTAATGTAACTACCACTCCTGCTATTACTACTACTACTACTACTTCTGCTACTACTAAGACTGCTGCTACTACTGCTACTACCACTCCTGCTATTACTACTGCTGCTACTACTACTTCTCGTACTACTACTGCTTAAACTATTGCTTCTACTACTACTACTACTCCTTCTACTACAACTGTTGCTACTGCTCCTATTATTACTACTATTACTACTACTATAATTACTACTATTTCTACTATTACAACTGCTGCTATTACAACTTGTACTACTACTACTACAAATTCTTCTGCTTCTACTACGAGTACTTTTACCACTTCTACTACTATTACTGCTACTACTATTACTACGATTACTACTACTATTTCTAAAACTGCTGCAACTACTTTTGCTACTACTACTAGTAGGTACCACAAACCGCCCGCTTCGAGCTGTTGAAAACGGACGGAAGTGGAGAAAACTGAGGGAAATTCGTCAAGTTTAAGTCGTCACTGTCCCTTTGCTATTAAGCGGATTGTAATAAAATTTATATCACGATACTCTTTATTTTCTTCTCTTTGAAGTGTATTAATTAAAAAAAATAAAAGCTATTGAAGTATTTTTTTACTAATAAAAACAAACAGCGGCGTTACGCATAGTTTGCCCCGGCGCACTACGGACTCCGAACCTTTTCGTCTCACCCCGCTTCATTCAAATGAGGGTCGCTCGACCGCCAAACCACTAATTTGCACACTGTTTTCACAACTTTTAGGCGGTAAAAGTGTATCTTTAGTTTCATATATTGAAAACTGTAGAAAACAAAGTGTAAAACGTTGATATCTCGAAGTGAAGTTGAAATTTTACCAAATTTTACATTTTAAATGGTGTTATAATTGTTTGCAATGTATGAGAAGATTTGGGAGCCATTTTCCTGTATTCGTGTGAAATTTTATTGACTTCTGTGTCCCTCAAGTTAGGCCTAGATATTTTAGCGAAGGATGCAGATAGAGGCTGTTCCATGGGCCGTGATAACTCTCGATGTCCATCAAGATCGGGACGCCACTTATATTGGCTCATGTTCAAACATCATCACATCTTCTGATTTGAGATTGACTATACGTAAGTATATCACTTATTAACAATGTTTTGAACTTCAAATGTAAAATTTACAATAGTTTTAATATTATTTAGCAATTTAACACGATCACGCAGTTTGTGTAACAGCGTGGATTGAATGTGTTATCACCGCTTCAGACATTCGCACATCAATCTAATTTTTTCAAGAGCTTGGAAAGCTAAGAAAGTTACCAATTTGCATAAAAAATGCATGTTTTGATTAATTAGTAATTAAATGAAGGTTTCTTTTGCAACATAATAGGGTGAATTATGATATCAAAAGCGAATGATATCGCAAGGCACAATGGCAATGGACGACATATTGAGTCAAGGCTAGGAAACCGGAAAATACGATAACTAAGAAGCTGACGGTGAACTGAAATGTCCGGACTAGCAGGCATTAGTTGGTAGTCTTACCTCAAACATAAATATATATAAACAGCTTTCATGAAGTACACTTTAAATAGTTCAGACACACGTATTCATGTTAATTGAAATACATCTTACTTTAAGCTGGCTGTGCACTTTTTAAGTTTTAAGGTTAGTCCTGATTTTCAATGCAATACATCTATATATATATATATAATAGTACATGTAATGCTCTATACATGTAAAGAAAATTTCACTTCTAGAATTTTACTGTTGCAGATGACTCATACTACGATAGTATAAAAAAAGCCATTTTTTAATGAGTGGGAAGGGCCGCCGTCCAAAGTTGCCAGCTACCAATCTGACAAACAAAGTCGTTGCACAACTTTATTATCTGAAGGAGGATGGGAATGCAACATGGCTTGAGGTAGTCTGCTTGTAGTTTTTTTGTTTGTTTATAAAGCTACAGACCACAAAGTAACACTACAAACACATACATGCCACACGCTATGGTTTACCCATAATCTGTACGGGGTGTTTGCGTTTTCAGATGTGTACGGCCCGTACATACCGTCTGTACGGGTTTTTTTTGCCTAATTATTAAATATACATATAAATCGACCGTTTTGTGCCACTACACAATTTTCCGCAATTTGCGTCATGAGATTCGGCGAGATTTTAAGCCAAGTGGATTAAAAAAAAAATAACCAATGAAAATCAAGCTGCCTATTTTTCCATTGCCGCGGGATGTGCGTGGCGTGTTCATTCAAAATTTTTTGCTAAAGCTAGCGCGAGGTTACTGATTATTTGAACGATTACGCAGCACTGAGTCGAGCCTATTCTTTAGGATTAATTTCCAGTTTAGTATTGGTAATTCATTTTTTTTTAAAGTATTACAATAACATTGTTTAGATGAAGTTAGATTTAACTGTCAGATAACTTAGGCCTAGGCTATGCTTTTTTTTCCGTAAGATTTAGCATAGCCTAATTTATTATTTACGACTGCTTAAAAAAAAAAAAGGTGGATACCACTTCATATTATTTGATTTCACTAAAACTTGTAGAAAGTGCGTAAGAAATGAATATTTGAATAATAATACAATACAAATAATGGGTAATATCGGAATGACGGTCGCCGAACGATCTGCATGTATTTTCGTACCATTTAGGCTAGTAACACTAATCTTAAATCTAAATGGTACGAACATACACGCGAAGCATTCGGCGTCCGATATTACTAAATTATGAAACTGAAGGAAAAAAAGCAACGCACGACACAAAAAGCAAGGCAAATTTGCATCTTAACTCGATCAGAGAAAAGTTTATTTGGAGTTACTTCTCGTCTTAGTTTTAATTTCGTTTTTTTTTTAAAAAAAACAATGCGATTTTTTGCCTTGGGTGATAATCATTACGATCAACTAATGATTTATATTTATTAAATAATTAATTACTATCAATGTATTTTGATTGACACTAAAAGTCATATGGGTAGTCTATTTAAAGCTACCAGTTGGGCTATAGGCCTAACGGCCATTCCAATTAATGAAGTTTGCTAGAGATTAGTTGTGCCAGTTTATGTTTTCATTGCTAGCTTTAAAAAAAAAAATATATACATATATATATATATATATATATATATATATATATATAATATATATATATATATATAATATATATATATAATATATATATATGTATATATATATGTATATATATATTATATATGTATATATATATATATATATATATATATATATATATATATATATATATATATATAATATATATAAGATATATATATATATATATATATTTATATATATATATGATTTAAGATTAGTAAACCTAACCCAAAACACTTATTACTGGTCTCTTTAGACCTATACTTTTATTAGGCATTATAGAACAGACACCAAACTGTTCTTCATTTCCACCATAAATTGTATTAATTTTTTTTGCAGAAATAGACTAAATGATGATACAGTTACAGCATTTCTACAATGCAAAATAAATTCTAACTCCTGTTGTTTAGGTTTTAAAGCAAGTGAAGACATGCTTAAAAAGGCAAAGGGCGCATGTCACTATGATGGTGCAGAACCATCTAATTGAATATATTTTTACATGAATTAACTCTTTTGTTACGTTTTTCAGTCTTTGTACAGGTTTTGCGGGTCTTTGTACAGGGTTTTTTGATTTTTTGTACAGGTTTTTCATGTCTGAGGTGTGGCATGTATGCAAACAGATAAAAAGTGAAATGGAGAAGAGGAAGGAGCAGATAGAATAAAAGTAGAGAATGCAAGAGTGACGACGAAGAGTTATATAACACGATCATAAGCCAAGGGGGTCTTTGCACCACAAAGGAGGATGTGGATAAAATTTGTAAAGGACGAAATGTCCTTAGAAATCTTAAGGCTCAGTTAAGATACAGAAAATTATTATTGAATAAGGACATTAAACTATCAGGAAATATCAAAGAATTGTATTTTGGACTTCTGAAGCATTTAGGTTTTGAGGCTTCATTGCGCCCTCGCAGGGAAAGAGTGCGCCATGATCATTCTCCTCCAGTTTAAAAATGTCTTTTTAAATGCTAATAACCAGTTGTTTAAAAAAAATATAGCGTTTAGATGTTGTTAATTATTGTTTAGATGGTGTTAATTATTGCCTACACATTTTTTAAAATGAAATGTGGACAGTATCTTCAACAAAATTTTTTTTCTTCATTTTCACATTTGTTTCTTCCCCTGCGACAAATTGGCCTCTGGACACATTTTAAAAAATTATACAAGAACAAGTAGGTGCTTACATCCTGTGAAAAAAAATTGAGATACATGTGTGTAGTATGCAGATTAACATGTGCAAATTTAAAGCTTGTACCTTTTATACATTTTGAAATATGATGTTGTGAATATTGACTTTCATTCAACAAATTTTTTTTTTTTGGGTAATGTGTTTTGCAGATTTTCAATTTTTGGTCTCAAATATATTGATAATTTTTCATGATGTAGCCATATAGTTTTCTTTATGTGATCAGTATATTCCAGACTATATGTTGTTTGTCAGAGAAAGTTGTAAGATTATATTTAAGAAGACGGCAGTGTTCTGAAGTTGGTGTGATGTAACGTTTTCAATGTTGCAAAATCCCCACGCTTTTTAAAATGCTATAACTTTTTTATTTTTTGTCCTATTTTAAAAAATAAAGTACAAAATGTCATGATTTACCAAGGGCTTCAAAACTACATTGTTTTCTCTGGTGTTTCTGTGCAAACAAAAATCACTTTGTGGTACCTACTACTACTACAACTGCTGCAACAACTATTACTACAACTGCTGCTGCTACTACTTATATTACTATTTCTACTACAGCAACAACAGCTGCTGCTGCTACTACTATTATTTTTGCTACTACTGCCACTTCTACTATTACTGCAACTACTACTACTAATACAACTGCTACTAACATTACTACTACTACAACTGTTGCTACTACTACTACTATACAACTACTACTACAATTAATACTTCTTTGTCTTCTACTACTATTAATTCTACTACTACTCCTTGTACATCTACGTGTACAACTGCTTCTATTCTTGCTACAACTACCACTACTACATCGTCTGTATTTACTACTTCTGGTGCTACCACTATTTTTTCTTCTGCTACTACTGTACCACTATCATTTGTGTAGACCGGATCATGTGGAATTAATATTGTACAACTATTCTATCGCTTACTGTAACAAGAGCTAATGTACTGTGGCCATGTGTGTTGTTGTTGTTGTTGTTTAGTGGTAGGTCCGATCACTATCCTAACAGTGGGTGGTTGAACATGATGATGTTTCACGTACGAGTACATACATTTAACACGAAGAACTGATGCAGGATTTTTTTTTTTTGTTTCGTATGCCCGCTTATACTCGAGGCGAAATCTCAGGTTATTATGTTTAACTTGAGACTGATTTTACGTGAGTATCCCTTTTTTTCTTGCACAGAGACAGGTGTCCCTCGCCATTCAGGCAGATACTCGCCAATTTCGGAGGTACCCATTAGAGCTGGGTCAGCTCAGGAGCCGCCAGTCCCTGGTCGACGACACTCCTTCAAATGTACTCGCCAGGGCTCGAGTTAATCCAGTCGAAATCCCGATCGACGAAAAATCTTCAAATGTTCTCGCCCGGGTTTGATCCTGGGTCACCCGGTCGCCAGCGCAGTGTGGTGACCACCACGCTATCGCGGCTCCCATGCAGGATGATGAACTCGATGGTAACGCCCTTCACTAGAACAGCGGTGAAGTCAACAAAAGTAGTCAAGTTTATTTACATCATGTTTTCAGGAATGTAAGGATACATCAAGTAGAAGGGGATTTAATCTATCCTGCCTTGCCACTGGAGTAATCAAACTTTTCATACAGTCATTTATATGTTGATTATTTACAAATTTGACCTTTCATTCCTCGTACCATGGGTTCCGGTTAATTGTCCCTGTTTCTGTTTTTTTTTCTTTGTCAATACTTTTTCCATCTCTGAGTCTAGAACGTTGAACACTTCTAGTTACTGGTTTCTTTTCTGTCGATAAAATTTCCTGGACTGTTTCTGTGTGAGATGGTTGGTTTATCTAGTACGACGAAGACTGGTCTAAACAGCCAGGGTATGACTATTTCTACCAACTGTGCTTGCTACACACAACTAAACTAACCATTCATACCTGCTGTCTCTGTGCTTGCTACACACAACTAAACTAACCATTCATACCTGCTGTCTCTGTGCTTGCTACACACTACTAAACTAACCGTTCATACCTGCTGTCTCTGTGCTTGCTACATACTACTAAACTAACCATTCATACCTGCTGTCTCTGTGCTTGCTACACACTACTAAACTAACCATTCATACCTGCTGTCTCTGTGCTTGCTACACACAACTAAACTAACCATTCATACCTGCTGTCTCTGTGCTTGCTAAACACAACTAAACTAACCATTCATACCTGCTGTCTCTGTGCTTGCTACACACAACTAAACTAACCATTCATACTTGCTGTCTCTGTGCTTGCTACACACTACTAAACTAACCATTCATACCTGCAGTCTCTGTGCTTGCTACACACAACTAAACTAACCATTCATACCCGCACTCTCTGTGCTTGCTACACACAACTAAACTAACCATTCATACCTGCTGTCTCTGTGCCTGCTACACACTACTGTTAACTAACCATTCATACCTGCTGTCTCTGTGCTTGCTTCACACTACTAAACTAACCATTCATACCTGCTGTCTCTGTGCTTGAAAAAAAACATACTTGTCTTGAGCCCACTGCATGGGTACCCACTTTGTGGGAATTGAAAACACAGATCATCAAAACTATATCTAAATTGCTTCAAGCAGCAATTCTCTCTACAAAGATGGCATTTGAGTCTCTAAGGAACTAGACAACCGTACATCTCTTGTGAACACAAGAGCCAACCAAAACTATGGTGTGTTGTCTACGATCTTCCTTATGGAGCTCACCATTCTAACATTTTAAACACATGGGAGAAAACATTCCCAAACCTTTTTTTTCACAACCTTTATTGGGTTCTAATTTTGTACAACATCATTATTTACAAAACTTTTAACATTGACATACAGGTGAGAGCTAAGGAGATAAAGATGATTAACAAGGAGTCAATGAAAGCAGGAAGGGTGGGTAGGATTAATGATTCGTGTAGTGCTTTTATTTACAAATGATAAAGACTAGGAACTGATAATACTTAAAATGAGATGATTTGTGAAAGTTTAAACGATACATACAGTGTGCATGGCCTTGACATTTGCGTCTTATGTTACAGATGTTTACAACATTTTATTGGAAACTTAGGCAAGGAGTAAACATTCTATGCTGTCCCCTGTCTATCCCTGGGAGAAATGTTTACCTCTCATTTACGAACACGTATCTTCCCTTCTCTCCTCTACTATCTACTCACGTTACATGATGTTTTTTTTTAAATACATACTTTTGTCACGTGATTACATTTTCACATCTTTAGTGGTCTTCATTTTTCCATATCAGTCACATATCATCATTTTCTTATGTTACAACATATCGTCATTTTCTTATGTTACAACATATCATCATTTTCTTATGTTACAACATATCATCATTTTCTTATGTTACAACATATCATCATTTTCTTATGTTACAACATATCATTTTCTTATGTTACAAACTTTAATTCCTCTTTACATTTTCTTATGTTACTTAACATATCATTTTCTTATGTTACAACATACAAAGTTTTTCTTATGTTACAACATATCATCATTTTCTTATGTTACAACATATCATCATTTTCTTATGTTACAACATATCATTTTCTTATGTTACAACATATCATTTTCTTATGTTACAACATATCATCATTTTCTTATGTTACAACATATCATCATTTTCTTATGTTACAACATATCATCATTTTCTTATGTTACACCATATCATTTTCTTATGTTACAACATACTATTTTCTTATGTTACAACATACCATTTTCTTATGTTACAACATATCATCATTTTCTTATGTTACAACATATCATTTTCTTATGTTACAACATATCATCATTTTCTTATGTTACAACATATCGTCATAACAAAACTGGGGAATTTCTCTTTTCCCGTCACTTTCCTTAACTCTTTCCGTACGTAATTATTTTCAGCTCTGGACGGAATTATTTTTAAGCCCCAAAAATTTACACATACATAATTTACGTTTACTGACAATTTGTGTCTAATCATGAGTTAAGTATAACATATTATATATCAAATTAAAGTACATTGGATGAACAATATAAATCCATATGCCTTTCTAGCTAATTTTATGTTATGTTTATGTTATAACAGATAACATGTACACAGAAAAAAGATAACTTGAAATTTTGAACAAAAATTTTTGACTTACGTAAGGCTTGTAACATAAATTGTTATCACAATACAGTTTCACTGCTCTCTTTGTGCAGGTAATCCATTTAGAAACACAGAAAAAGTAAGAAAGTTATGGTTGATCACACAGTTTGTTCACTATTCACATATTAGTAACATATCCTGTGTGTTTTTAGGCCATTATGGCGATACGACAAAACACGATTAAAGATGAAGATAAATGTGAAAAAATCCGTTCAACGCAAATAAAAGACGTTGAAGCTTGTTGAAATTTGCCCAGTTTTGTGTTTACTTCCGTTCGAGATAAATTCCGGGCAGTATAAAATATCAGAATAGATAGAAACAATGAAATAAATCAGCGTCTTTTAAAAGATCTTACATCTACAGCGTTCGGCCTTTGCGTCTATTATTAGATCTTGCGTACGGAATCAGATAAGTGACCTTTAATTCCTCTTTACATTTATGACTAAGAGGAATAAGATGGACTACATTTCTACATTGGAAGATCTGGAATATGCAGATGACATTGCACTGCTAGCAAATTCACATCAACACATCCAGGAAAAAACGGATAGACTTAATAAGTATAGCCATCAGGTGGGCTTGAACATCAACATAAAGAAGACAGAGGTCATGACGCTCAATGTGGGCAACCCTGAGCCCATATCAGTAAGGAATCCGCAACTGGAACAGACAGATGCCTTCGCATACCTAGGATGCATAGTAACACCAGACGGCGGAGCAAGCAAAGACATCAACAACAGAATGAACAAAGCAAGAACAGCTTTTTTTAGTCTAAACAACATCTGGAAGTCCTCTCAGTACAGCACAAGCACAAAATTAGGATTATATCAGAGCTGTGTCCTTTCTTTGCTTCTCTATGGCGTGGAGAGCTGGAGTGTTACAGAGAAGGAAATGTCGAAATTGTCCTCTTTTCACACAACATGCCTAAGAAAAATTCTCCGAATCTTTTGGCAGAATATCATCACCACCCAAGATCTGCTTACTCGGAGCAAGCAAGAGGACATGCACACCATCATAGCTGGCAGACGCTGGAGCTGGGTTGGTCATGTCCTCAGAAGAGACCCCGATGCCATCACAAGAACAGCTATGCTATGGACCCCTGAAGGAAAATGAAAGAGAAGCTGACCAAAAACAACTTGGCGGAGGACTGTTGAGGCTGAAATGCAAAGAATGAACCAGAGTTGGGACACTGTACGAAGGATGGCCGCAGACCGAGCAAAGTGGAATCAATTTGTTGTTGCCCTACAAGACGCCACCAGGTGTAATGGCCACTGACTGCTTTGATGGTCGGCGGCTAAGGATCAAAGAAGAAGACATTTATGACTGTTCTTACCCTTGTCATTGGCATTGATATTTTGCATATAATCACACAAAGTTTATTTTCTTTTACTCATCCAGTCACTTATATTGTCATACATGTAAACCCATCATATTTTATTATTGTCTGTCACCACACACCTGGTGTGAATTGTTTGGCCTTTTTCTTCTCTCGTATAAAGCCAAAACATGTCTTCTGTCGTGTCTTTCTTTATACATTGTTCATGATTGTGTGAGCCATTTAACTATTATCTTCTTCTTCTTCCGTCATTAGCCACCAACCGACGAAGCAGTCCGTGGCCAGTACGCCTAGTGGCGTCTTAGGGCAACAACAAATTGGTCAATCTATCGCCCTTACCACGCCTATGGCGTCTTTGTGGGACAACAACAGACCAAACAATCTATCGTTGTTTCCGTAATCAGAGTAACTAGCAAGCAGGTGATCAGCCCACTGTGCGAAGTTTTTACGGGACGGGGTAAACAGCCCCATGCCCAACCCTCCTTAGTCACTTTTTACGACATGCATGGTAGGGTGCAGTGTTACTATTCTTTGCTCCCCTTTCGGGCCCCGGTAACACACGGGTGATTTAACTATCATGGCATCACTAAATTGTTATCTTCCTGTGTACACTCTTTACTAACTAGACTTCTGTCCTTGGTCTCCTACACGGAAATATTTGAAACTTCTTGGGTCTACCTATCTTAAACCATTTTGTTGCTTTTGCCTACTTGCGTGTTTTTCTGCTGCTGACCTGTCACTTGACTTCCTCTTCCACTTAAGTCTATCTCTCTTTACTCTATTTTTACGTCCTCCCCTCATCACTTTGTTTCATGGTTTCTCTATATTTCTTCTTTTCTCACTGTCATTCTTCAGTACTCTTGTCTGTATCATGTTCCTGTGCCTTCTAACTTCTCTTTTCTTCTTAGTTTTGGCTGCTCAATATCCGGTCCTTCTCTGTAACCTCGTCTGTGTGCTACCTCCTTTTCTTACCTTCTCCACAACACTCTGTCTCTCCGTGTCTGAATTTTTTCTGTATATGTTCGGTGAGGATTACCCTCAATAGACTCTCATTTGTAGTCTGGCAAACGCCTCACTTAACGTTTTATATGTTTTTTGTTCCCTCCCTGGAACATTCTTATCACATTTCTCTTGTCTTCATTCCCTCTTAGAACCTCTATATATATTCATGCTATTCTCCCTATGACCTCTCAATTACCTTGAATCTCTTAATTTCCTCTTTTTTCTTCTCTTCATGTATTTTGGAGAAAAAAATATGATTCATCCCCAAAGTCTTCACAAGTTTCCGGCCACTACCACGAAATCTCTCTCCTCACTTCCATTTTCCTCTCTTTGCCATTTTCTCCATGGCTTCTCACTTCTAGATTCGTTCCTTCTAGAACTATCCCTTCTATATGTCTGTGCCATCCTTCCTATGTCATCTCAATACTCCCACCATTTCTCCATGGCTTCTCACTTCTAGATTCGTTCCTTCTAGAACTATCCCTTCTATATGTCTGTGCCAACCTTCCTATGTCATCTCAATACTCCCGTCTTTTCTCCATGGCTTCTCACTTCTAGATTCCTTCCTTCTAGAACTATCCCTTCTATATGTCTGTGCCACCCTTCCTGTGTCTTCTCAATACTCCCACCATTTCTCCATGGCTTCTCACTTCTAGATTCGTTCCTTCTAGAACTATCCCTTCTATATGTCTGTGCCAACCTTCCTATGTCATCTCAATACTCCCGTCATTTCTCCATGGCTTCTCACTTCTAGATTCGTTCCTTCTAGAACTATCCCTTCTATATGTCTGTGCCATACTTCCTGTGTCTTCTCAATACTCCCGTCATTTCTCCATGGCTTCTCACTTCTAGATTCATTCCTTCTAGAACTATCCCTTCTAAATGTCTGTGCCATCCTTCCTGTGTCTTCTCAATACTCCCGTCATTTCTCCATGGCTCTCATGTCTTATCTATTTCCTTATGGTTCTCTATTGTGTTGGGTAGAGAATGACTCCACTAAAAGTCTCCTCATGACTTATCCATTCCCTTATGGTTCTCTATTGTGTTGGGTGGAGAATGACTCCACTAAAAGTCTCCTCATGACTTATCTATTTCCTTATGGTTCTCTATTGTGTTGGGTAGAGAATGACTCCACTAAAAGTCTCCTCATGACTTATCCATTCCCTTATGGTTCTCTATTGTGTTGGGTGGTGAATGACTCCACTAAAAGTCTCCTCATGACTTATCTATTTCCTTATGGTTCTCTATTGTGTTGGGTGGAGAATGACTCCACTAAAAGTCTCCTCATGACTTATCCATTCCCTTATGGTTCTCTATTGTGTTGGGTGGAGAATGACTCCACTAAAAGTCTCCTCATGTCTTATCCATTCCCTTATGGTTCTCTATTGTGTTGGGTGGAGAATGGCTCCACTAAAAGTCTCCTCACGACTTATCCATTTCCTTATGGTTCTCTATTGTGTTGGGTGAAGAATGACTCCACTAAAAGTCTCCTCATGACTTATCCATTTCCTTATGGTTCTCTATTGTTGGGTGGAGAATGACTCCACTAAAAGTCTCCTCATGACTTATCCATTTCCTTATGGTTCTCTATTGTGTTGGGTGGAGAATGACTCCACTAAAAGTCTCCTCATGACTTATCCATTTCCTTATGGTTCTCTATTGTGTTGGATGGAGAATGACTCCACTAAAAGTCTCCTCATGACTTATCCATTCCCTTATGGTTCTCTATTGTGTTGGGTGGAGAATGACTCCACTAAAAGTCTCCTCATGACTTATCCATTCCCTTATGGTTCTCTATTGTGTTGGGTGGAGAATGACTCCACTAAAAGTCTCCTCATGTCTTATCCATGTCCTTATGGTTCTCTATTGTGTTGGGTGGAGAATGACTCCACTAAAAGTCTCCTCATGTCTTATCCATTTCCTTATGGTTCTCTATTGTGTTGGGTGGAGAATGACTCCACTAAAAGTCTTCTCATGACTTATCCATTTTCTTATGGTTCTCTATTGTGTTGGGTGGAGAATGACTCCACTAAAAGTCTCCTCATGACTTATCCATTTCCTTATGGTTCTCTATTGTGTTGGGTGGAGAATGACTCCACTAAAAGTCTCCTCATGTCTTATCCATTTCCTTATGGTTCTCTATTGTGTTGGGTGGAGAATGACTCCACTAAAAGTCTCCTCATGTCTTATCCATTTCCTTATGGTTCTCTATTGTGTTGGGTGGAGAATGACACCACTAAAAGTCTACTCATGTCTTATCCATTTCCTTATGGTTCTCTATTGTGTTGGGTGGAGAATGACTCCACTAAAAGTCTCCTCATGTCTTATCCATTTCCTTATGGTTCTCTATTGTGTTGGGTGGAGAATGACTCCACTAAAAGTCTCCTCATGACTTATCCATTTCCTTATGGTTCTCTATTGTGTTGGGTGGAGAATGACTCCACTAAAAGTCTACTCATGACTTATCCATTTCCTTATGGTTCTCTATTGTGTTGGGTGGAGAATGACTCCACTAAAAGTCTCCTCATGACATATCCATTCCCTTATGGTTCTCTATTGTGTTGGGTGGAGAATGACTCCACTAAAAGTCTCCTCACGTCTTATCCATTTCCTTATGGTTCTCTATTGTGTTGGGTGGAGAATGACTCCACTAAAAGTCTCCTCATGACTTATCCATTCCCTTATGGTTCTCTATTGTGTTGGGTGGAGAATGACTCCACTAAAAGTCTCCTCAAGACTTATCCATTTCCTTATGGTTCTCTATTGTGTTGGGTGGAGAATGACTCCACTAAAAGTCTCCTCATGTCTTATCCATTTCCTTATGGTTCTCTATTGTGTTGGGTAGAGAATGACTCCACTAAAAGTCTCCTCATGACTTATCCATGTCCTTATGGTTCTCTATTGTGTTGGGTAGAGAATGACTCCACTAAAAGTCTCCTCATGTCTTATCTATTTCCTTATGGTTCTCTATTGTGTTGGGTGGAGAATGACTCCACTAAAAGTCTCCTCATGTCTTATCCATTCCCTTATGGTTCTCTATTGTGTTGGGTGGAGAATGACTCCACTAAAAGTCTCCTCATGACTTATCCATTTCCTTATGGTTCTCTATTGTGTTGGGTGGAGAATGACTCCACTAAAAGTCTCCTCATGACTTATCCATTCCCTTATGGTTCTCTATTGTGTTGGGTGGAGAATGACTCCACTAAAAGTCTCCTCATGTCTTATCCATTCCCTTATGGTTCTCTATTGTGTTGGGTGGAGAATGACTCCACTAAAAGTCTCCTCATGACTTATCCATTTCCTTATGGTTCTCTATTGTGTTGGGTGGAGAATGACTCCACTAAAAGTCTCCTCATGACTTATCCATTCCCTTATGGTTCTCTATTGTGTTGGGTGGAGAATGACACCACTAAAAGTCTCCTCATGACTTATCCATTTCCTTATGGTTCTCTATTGTGTTGGGTGGAGAATGACTCCACTAAAAGTCTCCTCATGACTTATCCATGTCCTTATGGTTCTCTATTGTGTTGGGTGGTGAATGACTCCACTAAAAGTCTCCTCATGACTTATGCATTTCCTTATGGTTCTCTATTGTGTTGGGTGGAGAATGACTCCACTAAAAGTCTCCTCATGACTTATCCATTTCCTTATGGTTCTCTATTGTGTTGGGTGGAGAATGACTCCACTAAAAGTTTCCTCATGACTTATCCATGTCCTTATGGTTCTCTATTGTGTTGGGTGGAGAATGACTCCACTAAAAGTCTCCTCATGACTTATCCATTTCCTTATGGTTCTCTATTGTGTTGGGTGGAGAATGACTCCACTAAAAGTTTCCTCATGACTTATCCATGTCCTTATGGTTCTCTATTGTGTTCAGTGGAGAATGACTCCACTAAAAGTCTCCTCATGACTTAGCTAACACCGCCATTTTTATTCCTCTCCTATAATCGTTTATCCGGTTCTGACAATTCCCTCCATCTAGTCTGACTCGTTATCTCCACATAACGTCTCCACGTTTCTGTCCTGTTCGCAAGTATTTCATCTAGGTTGCATACTGAGTACTCACGTTCTCTACTCCTACTTCTATATTTTCTCCCTTCCTCCTTGACTCTTCTACTATTCTCTCATCTACTGTAACTCCTTTTGTGTCTGTGACTACCGTCACTCTCCTCAGACACTACACTCTGATTCTGAAGACCATCTCCGTCTACTGCTATGTTCTGTTTCATTAACCGTCTGTCAACTTTCCCTCCTGGTCGATCTATCCTCTTCCTCTTCTTTGTAATCTTTCTTCCCTGTGTCTTCCACATACTCCTCTTCAATCATATCAATCACAAGCTTGTAAACTTCTTTTTCCCTTTTTGATGTCTGTATCAAATTTTACTTCCAGCAATTTCTGCACCTTCTTTGTTGACAAGGTGTTGAGGTCAGCTCATCTTAGGGTGCCTTTTATTGCTTTCTTCAACTCATTTACACTTGGTTCAGCCATTTTGATCATTTTCTTCGTCTTTATATGATTTATGCATCCAAGATCACTGTTCTCATTTCTCGGCCAATAACTTCTATTGTATTCATCGTCCTCTGTATGTTCGAGCTCATCCGACCTGAACCCTTGGGCATATTCATCGTAATCCATAACTCTATATTCCCCACTTGATGAATCGCATTCTGATTGCATGTCAAGCTGGTACTTTTCATGTATTGTATATACTCCTTCCTGTCTTGTCTTCTCTACTCTTGTACGTCTATATGATGTGTCCATGTCCTGTACTTCTTGTGGACCTGTTTTCTTAAGATTTCTTCTTACTGCTGTTCTTATATGCCTATAAGATGTGTCCATGTCCTGTATTTCTTGTGGACCTGTTTTCTTAAGATTTCTTCTTACTGCTGTTCTTATATGCCTATAAGATGTGTCCATGTCCTGTATTTCTTGTGGACCTGTTTTCTTAAGATTCCTTCTTACTGCTGTTCTTATATGCCTATAAGATGTGTCCATGTCCTGTATTTCTTGTGGACCTGTTTTCTTAAGATTCCTTCTTACTGCTGTTCTTATATGCCTATAAGATGTGTCCATGTCCTGTATTTTTTGTGGACCTGTTTTCTTAAGATTCCTTCTTACTGCTGTTCTTATGTGCCTATAAGATGTGTCCATGTCCTGTATTTCTTGTGGACCTGTTGTCTTAAGATTCCTTCTTACTGCTGTTCTTATATGCCTATAAGATGTGTCAATGTCCTGTATTTTTTGTGGACCTATTTTCTTAAGATTCCTTCTTACTGCTGTTCTTATATGCCTATAAGATGTGTCCATGTCCTGTATTTCTTGTGGACCTGTTGTCTTAAGATTCCTTCTTACTGCTGTTCTTATATGCCTGTACGATGTGCCAATGTCCAACGTTTCTTCTATCCTATCTTGTCTATTGTCCACCTTCACTGATCTTTCTTTCTCTTGCAGTAATATCTGCATCGGTTCATCCTTCTTGTTCTTCACCTCGGTGTTATCCCTATGCTGTGGTACTACTACTTTTTTAGCCGTTTGTCCCTTTTACACTGAGTGGTATCTTAGATTTTCTTGTCTATTGTCTAATACATGTGACCATGTTTCCTTTCTTCTCATGATGTCTTTATCATTTTGTGCTGGCCCCAAGTGTAACGCTACAGTATCTATCTCCGTTTGTGTTCCTGCGCTAATCATCTTTGTTTTATTTGCTTCTGGTTCTTGTGTTATTATCTTAAGTTGATTATTATTCATAGGGGGCCAATTGCGTCCTATTAGTTTTTACATGATTGACCTGTTGATGTCTGTTAAAGGTTTTTCTCTATTGTTTTATTGGCTTTATATGTGCTCTTAGTCCATCTTCTGTTGTTATCATACATCTTTGTTGGTCACTCGTAACATTATTTATTTCCCATATCTGTCCTTGTTTTATTCCATTGATAAAATTTCTCACTGCAATGTGACAGTGTCTTTTATTGAGACTGTTCCAGTGTCTGTCTACAGTGGCACATGGCACCTTTTGTTGCTGTTGTCTCTACTCCACTGTCTAGTGTAGGGAGTCCAATGGTGTCTCTGCTTATACTGATATTTGTGAGGATCACCTGCAAATAAGTCAATATTACCTTTTATGTTCGCATACCTGGCACTGTTGTCAACCTTGGCTAGTGTGTCACTAATCGCCTTTACCAGGTCTAATGTCTGACTGTCCTACTTGTTGTAACATGTCTGTTCACTCTGTGCCAACATAAATCTGAAAATAGTCACTTATTCCTAATGCTAATTTAAACTAACTTGTACCTGAAAATCAAAAGAAATGTTTCTATTAGTCTTGGGTTTCCTGAAAGACAATGTTATGGTTAAAACAAAAGCACAAATGTATGCATATACTTTTACAATTGAATATTACTAATAATAGTCTAATACTCAGGATAGTAATAATAGCAACAATTAAAGACATAATAACAATAATATTCTTATAATGTCTAATTAAACAAATAATTAAGATGTCTGTGTTGGAGTACTCGTTTGTCCCACTGTTGTGGGCACGACAGACTTTTAAAAAAAATGCTACTGTTATATTTGTATCTTTTCGTATCTATCACACAATCTGGACTACACACAGTATTATTTACTACACACGAGCTTCTGTCCGTGAATCGGTTACTCTAATGCACTCTGTGACCTGTCGTACCCTACTTGTTCAGTCTTTGCTATCTAGCAATATAGTTTGTTTGTATACTTGTTATGTATGAAAATATGTTGTAACAAGATTTTGGGTCTAAAGTAATTTTTGTTAGAACCCTATACTAAGGGCATATACTCATTTTTTACTTTTGAGCAAAGTAAATATTTTGTTACCTCCTCCTGTAGGCCTATATATATTGAAGTTACCAGCTGACTTGGGGTCAGAGGTGATGCGTTCTGCGCATGCGTCGATAGTGTCGACGAAGGAAGGCTGTCATGTCATGGCTGTGTTTTTTTGGGCTGGTCTTTTTAGGAATGTTGAAAACTGATCTCTGTGAATGATTCTAGGAAGGAGATGGTGTCTCTGCATGATTATATGATCAGAGATTCTCCAAATGTTCTTTGTTAACGCCAAGGAATGGCGTGCGTTATTCGCTATTGTGTTGATTCCTAAAACCCGGTAAAACCAGACCCTTTTGATGAACTTTGTTTGCTAGGCCTAAATGGCAGTCATATTATCGCACATCTAGAATTGTTGAATACAGATGAAGCTGATATGTTATCCAGCAACGCTAATCTACTTCATGAAGCAGCCTTATTGATAACAGAAATGTATGGGAACCCTATGAGAACATTTACGTTCGAATTATGAATTAATTCTGTTTATCACCTATCATCCTGGGTGAGCGAAACTCTAGGAGGGAAGCCATTTTGAATTCCCGTCATTGTGAACGGATCATTGTCAGAGAACAGATAAGGTCTTATTATCGGACAATGGTACAGAGATCTACATATTATGTAAACCCGCTACTGTGGTTTAACATTGGTACTATAAAGTTTTGATAAATTTACGGCTTGTGAAACTTTGCCGAAAGAAGGTTCTAACAGTGAACCATTGTTGATGTTTATGTATTCATCTTTACTGACGCGATTAGACAGTTGTAGCACAAGATGATAGACCACCAGAACATTGAGTGTTTGACTACTATCGCCCCATTGTATTTATATGCTACATGAATGTACAACTGATGTTGCCACCTATTCTTCAAGTACTTAATGATTTTTTGTGTCAACGTGTTTCTATGACTGTAACCGTACTGTCAAGTGTGATCGTTCCAATTAAACTGTATGAAACGTACGCAGTAGTCGGCGTCAATGACTTCCAGCTATAAGTGAGTGAGATTGGTACATTTGTCAACTCTATGAACTCTTTCCATCATTCGCATTTATTATACTCTCACTCCATGTCTACACACCACTGCGTAGGTCGAGTTGACCTTTTGTTCCTGACAACACCTATCAACACCCTCCGAAATCAACTCGCTAACAGTCGACCAACATCCACTTCTTCTGTTTACACTTTCACTGTTTCCGCTCTGCTTTTTTTAATGTTGTGTAACTGCAATTATGCCTTCTGTCTGTGTTGTTTTGCCTTCTGTAGCGTATTATGGTGTGTTCTGTCTGTGTTAATTTTCTGTTGTCCGTGGTGGCTGAAGTCTGTCATGGCACCACAATTCTATTTATGTTGGTTTGCCTCAAACGTTGGTAGATAGAAATGTCAATACTGCTTGAGCTTGGTCACGGCACCAATTTGTATGATAATGTTTGCAACAGCAATACTGATGACGATGTACACTACGAAGTTGTTTCGTACTTTGTCTTGGTAGATAGCAATGTCTATTCTGTCTGAGGTTGGTCTCGGCACCAATTAATGTGCTGTTACCTGGACCTCCAACAATCGTGGTCCGTCACACTTTCCTCTTTAGCACTCGCTCACCATTTAGAATTATATTCAATATTGTAATGTCTATTTATCTTATGGTTGTTCAGACGTTACTAGTATCTATCTCCTTTCTTCCATCTAAGCAAATCCTTATTTATTGATATTATTGCTCTAGGTTCAGGTTATTGATGTGATACCGGACTCCTCCGGGGTTGTTCCTTTCCCTGGTTCTAGATGGACACTATTTTAGACGGGTAACATGACTATGGTATGGATGTAACTAATTCACTCTACATACCCTTTTTCTGAGTGGAGCCTAACTTGCTCCTTCATTCTTCAGTCCTGTCAAGAATTTATACTGTCATTTTGTTGGGTTAATTGCTACCCAATCGTGTTTCCTTGTGTCTGAGAATTGGCACAACACATTGTCTACTTGACTATTGCCTTCAACATGGCTACCCTTGTATATCTCTCGGGTATGTGCGACCTGCACTGCCTCACTCACGCTTCTGACTCTTGCTGAAAAGCGTGTCTAACCGGATTTCAATGCTGCACCACAAACATCACACTTGTAAGGCTTCTCTTCTGTATGTATTCTTTTATGTTTTTGTAGATAACTGCTCTGAGTAAATGCTGCATCACAGACATAACACTTGTAAGGTTTATTTCTTGTATGTACTCCTTTATGACGTTGTAGGTTACATTTCTGAGTAAATGCTGCTCCACAAACATCACACTTGTAAGGCTTCTCTCCTGTATGTATTCTTTTATGTATTTGTAGATTACTGCTCAGAGTAAATGCTGCTCCACAAACATCACACTTGTAAGGCTTATCTCCTGTATGTATTCTCTTATGTTTTTGTAGACTACTGCTCAGAATAAATGCTGCTCCACAAACATCACATTTGTAAGGCTTCTCTCCTGTATGTTTTCTTTTATGACTTTGTAGACTTCTGCTCTCAGTAAATGCTGCTCCACAAACATCACACTTGTAAGGCTTCTCTCCTGTATGTATTCTTTTATGATTTTGAAGATAACTGCTCCAAATAAATGTAGCACCACATACATCACACTTGTAAGGCTTATCTCCTGTATGTATCCATTTATGTTTGTGTAGTCTACTGCTCACCGTAAATGCTGCACCACAAACATCACACTTGTAAGGCTTCTCTCCTGTATGTATTCTTTTATGACTTTGTAGATTAATGCTCAAAGTAAATGCTGCACCACAAACATCACACTTGTAAGGCTTCTCTCCTGTATGTATTCTTTTATGTTTTTGTAGACTACTGCTCACAGTAAATGCTGCACCACAAACATCACACTTGTAAGGCTTCTCTCCTGTATGTATTCTTTTATGACTTTGTAGATGACTGGTCCGAGTAAATGTAGCACCACATACATCACACTTGTAAGGCTTCTCTCCTGTATGTATTCTTTTATGTTTTTGTAGACTACTGCTCTCAGTAAATGCTGCACCACAAACATCACACTTGTAAGGCTTCTCTCCTGTATGTATTCTTTTATGACTTTGTAGATTACTGCTCTGAGTGAATGCTGCTCCACAAACATCACACTTGTAAGGCTTATCTCCTGTATGTATTCTTTTATGTTTTTGTAGACTACTGCTCAGAGTAAATGCTGCTCCACAAACATCACACTTATAAGGCTTCTCTCCTGTATGTATACTTTTATGACTTTGTAAACTTCTGCTCTCAGTAAATGCTGCTCCACAAACACCACACTTGTAAGGCGTATCTCCTGTATGTATTCTTTTATGATTTTGAAGATAACTGCTCCAAATAAATGCTGCTCCACAAACATCACACTTGTAAGGCTTCATTCCTGTATGTGTTCTTTTATGACTTTGTAGTTGACTGGTCCGAGTAAATGTAGCACCACAAACATCACACTTGTAAGGCTTCTCTCCTGTATGTATTCTTTTATGTTTTTGTAGACTACTGCTCTCAGTAAATGCTGCACCACAAACATCATGCTTGTAAGGCTTCTCTCCTGTATGTATTCTTTTATGACTTTGTAGATTACTGCTCTGAGTGAATGCTGCTCCACAAACATCACACTTGTAAGGCTTCTCTCCTGTATGTATTCTTTTATGACTTTGTAGTTGCCTGGTCTGAGTAAATGTAGCACCACAAACATCACTCTTGTAAGGCTTCTCTCCTGTATGTATTCTTTTATGACTTTGTAGATTACTGCTCAGAGTGAATGCTGCTCCACAAACATCACACTTGTAAGGCTTCATTCCGTTATGTATTTGTTTATGTTTGTGTAGACAATTGCTCTGAGTAAATGCTGCATCACAGACATCACACTTGTAAGGTTTATTTCTTTTATGTACTCCTTTATGACTTTGTAGTTTACCTGACTGAGTAAATAATACACCACAAATATCACACTTGTAGGACTTGCTTTCATTTAGTTTCTTGTGAGACTGAATGCTTATATCACTGCAAGCAGCACCAGCTCTGTCACTCACACAAAGTTGAACATTTATCTCACTGGCAGAAAATGGTTTACTACAATTTATGTTACAGACTTGATTTTTACAAACTGATGTATTACTGTGTAGGTTGTCAAACATTGTAGCTGTCCTTTTCTGACTGTTGATGAGGTTCACTGATGATTTATTACAAGCGAGTCTCAGGTTGAAGCTATCTTCTCTTGCTACATCAGTAAAAGTGGCATCTCCAATCTTATTCACTGCTTCATTCATGTTATTTCCACTGTCCTGTGGTAACACATTCTGAAGATCACTGTATTTATTATCAAACTCCCAGCCTCCATCCCTGTGTACTGTTTTCATATGCTTATCCAGAACATCAAGTTGGAAGAAATGAGTGTTGCACAGGTGACAAGAATAAACACCTGTAATAATAAAAATAATGAGCAAAGATAAATAATGAAACACATGTCTTATACGTTTAGTTAAAATTTGTTAGCAAAATGTTGTAACAAACACAAAAGCACAATTTCTTGATAAATATGTGATTGTTTTTCAGGATTGACATCATTGCAATCCAGGCAAACCCATTAGTGCTAAGTCTTCTTCAGCAAATGTTGAAGTGTAATGAATGCTTACTGTACTGTAGCATCCTGACTGTATACATGTAGGATACATCCTCAAATACATCATACCTGCTAGTCTTATGTCTGGTGCCACATTCCACTTTCTTAGCCTTGTTGATACACATCTATTGCTGTGTTGTTGTCTAACAGATGATCATTAACTGTCCTCAGTATCTCTCCCTTGTGCAGGACCATAACCCCTGCTATGGGTGAGCGTGAAGCTAGTCTGTCAACACTCTTATTTCCATGTCATGACACTTGAATAACTTGTATAGTAGATTCACACCAGCTTCTGAAGATTCAAGGCCTCTCTAAATATTTTCTATTCATGCAACAGACATCCATTTTGAACCTTTAAAAGCATATACTGAGAGTGTGACACAATAAATACCCTGGTTACTGCAGTAACAGCCTTTATCTCCAATATGTATATATTAAGCAAGTTTAATTAAAGTTTGTAAATAGATTTATTTCTGTAAGAAAGGTCCACTACTCGCTGCTTAGTATGAAATGTCATACTCCAGATATTTAAATCATGTAAACTTATGTCTGTTGTTGATCTACCAGCTCGGAATCTACACTGTGACTCTGGATATATGTGCTCAGCTAACTTGTGTAGTCACATTAAGATGACTGGCAAAAACCTTACAAACAATACTAATGAGAGAGATGCCTCTGTAGTTATTGCAATCACTTCTGTTTCCTTTATTTTTATACTGTTACAATCTTGGCATCTCGCATGACTTGAGGAATAGTTGTCTCTTCCCAGCACTGGCACAGCACCCTATGCAGGGGATGTAATCAACAAAAGACATGATCTTTTCTCTCCACCAGCTTCAGGAAAAATCGAGAGCAGAAAAGGCCCTTATATATTGCCTTTATAGACCTCACAAAAGCATTTGACCTAGTTAGTAGGGATTCATTCATTCATAACCCTCCACTCCCAAAGGAGCATAGGCCTTCAACAAACACATGCCAAGTCCTCCTGTCACGTGCCATCATCATCATAACCCTCCACTCCCAAAGGAGCATAGGCCTTCAACAAACACATGCCAAGTCCTCCTGTCACGTGCCATCATCATCATAACCCTCCACTCCCAAAGGAGCATAGGCCTTCAACAAACACATGCCAAGTCCTCCTGTCACGTGCCATCATCATCATAACCCTCCACTCCCAAAGCAGCATAGGCCTTCAACAAACACATGCCAAGTCCTCCTGTCCCGTGCCATCATCAAGTCCTCCTGTCACGTGCCATCATCAAGTCCTCCTGTCACGTGCCATCATCAAGTCCTCCTGTCACGTGCCATCATCAAGTCCTCCTGTCACATGCCATCATCAAGTCCTCCTGTCACGTGCCATCATCTCAAGTTCTGTCCACATTCTCCTTATCATTGTCACCCTCTGTTTCCAGCTCTCTTCTCCTTGTACTTCTTGGTCTACCTCTGCCTGTCTTACCCTGGGGGGTTCCAGAACAAGGACTGTAGGGATGGACTTTCCAAATCCTACTGAAAATAGGCTGCCCTGCTAACTTGCTAGAAATGATAAAGTCATTCCATGATGACATGAAGGGAACAGTCCAACATGCTGGAAGCACATCACAACCCTTTGACATATGAAATGTTCTGGCTCCAACCCTCTTCGGGATCTTCTTTGCCTTACTCCTGAAACATGCATTCAGAGATGCAGCTGAAGGAATATGCCTTGACACTAGGTCACATGACCGTCTGATTAATCTTTCAAGGCTGAAGGAATATGCCTTGACACTAGGTCACATGACCATCACATGATTTTTCAAGGCTGAAGGCAAAAACCAAAATCAGAATGGTCACTATAAGGAGCTTCAGAGCTTGATGAATCACGTGACCCAAGCATGCAAGGTCATTGACCTGACAATAAGTCTATAGAAAACAAATGTGCTGAGTCAGGATGTGGGTGCTGCACCAGTTATCACTATTGATAACTATGAATTGGACACAGAAATTGACAGCCAAATTGGCAAAGCTGCAGCTACCTTTGCCTGCCTCACATCACATGTTTGGGGAAACTACAAACTCACAACGAAGACCAAGGCTACGGTATATAATGCCTGCATCACTAGCACTCTCCAATATGGCAGCGAGACTTGGACAACCTATGCTAAGCAAGAAAAAAAGGCTCAATACCTTCCATTTACAGTGTCTATGCCCCATCCTCATGGAAAGATAAAGTGACTAATGTCGAGGTGTTGTCACATGCTGGCCTTCAAAGCATGTATAACACTGCTTAGACAGCACAGACTATGCTGGCTTGGCCATGTCCGCCGCATGGAAGATGGTCGCATCCCGAAAGATATCTTCTATGGGCAACTAGCAGATGGCAAGAGAGCAGTTGGGCGACCGCAGCTGAGGTTCAAAGATGTGTGCAAGAGAGATATGAGGGCACTGGACATAAATCCAGCAACGTAGGAGGATGAAGCTGCGGATCCCACCAAGTGGCAATGCTATTTACAGCACCACCTCAGATTGAATGAAAAGAAGCTCACATAACAAGCCGAAGAGAGGAGAACACGTAAAAAGGAGTATCAGGAAAATAAGCAGCTGAGGGCTATCACATCAGGGGCACATTCCCATAGTCAGTTATGACTGAAGGGGCTATTATTATTATGACAAACTTATGTAGCCAAAATATGATTTTAAAGTAATAACATTGCTATTATAATACCTTTCTCATCTCCAAATAAGCATAACTGTTGTTGACTTTCTGGCATGTCCAAGAAGTCAGTATACTGTATCTCAGTTTTAGTACAGCTGTTGTCACAATCAGCCTGAAACAAATTTTGACCAATCCTGGCATTTATTACACATCATCATCATCACTTGTAGCTCACAAAACAGCCTAGGTCTTTGTTACGGTATTATTATTAATGTCGTCTGCTATGGTTGGCAGTGCGCAATTTTTAGGGTGATAGAAACTAATATAGATTGACGGTGATACTTCACGGATTGTTGAATGCATTCACACGGTCAAATTATGACGTGTTAGCATTGATAAGGTCACGCTTCGTGACTTAGATACTAGACCCTTTTTACGTTGACCATCAAGCTGTAAAGACGTGTCTTATATCCTTCCAGTGTTGGGCGTTGTATTGCCGCATATATATATTTACTTAGAATTAAGGACACAGGGTCAGTCCAGAGTTATGTTATAAGGATGAAATGATAAGGTTAGTATATAACCGAATTCAAGGAAGGATTACACTGACTAACAAAAAAAAATTTTTTTTTTCTTTCTCTAACATTTCTATGTTTTTCTGGTCAATTTTAATGCGCTGTTTTTAAATCTGCAAACCGTTTTTCTCTATCAGGTTGGGATCTCTAGAAATATGCAACTGAAGTTTTTTAACAACGCATACAGTATTACAACATCATTTGTACAAGAAGTATAACAGTTATGTAGGCTTGAATTTCTTTGCAGTCGACTTTCGTCGGTGAATGGCATGTGGTACATCGCGATGAAGCATCCAACAATAATCGGCAAGCATGGTCACACTCCACCGTCCTTGATAACGTGACTCCATTACGGCGATATCTTGATGGAATCGTTCTCCATGTTCATCGCTGACTTCGCCAAGGTTTTCAGGGAAAAAGTCAAGATGCAAATCGAGCAAATGGATTTTGAGGGACATGTTACAGCCCATAATTCTGTATGCATCTATGCACTGCTTAACAATATGCACATAGTCGACAGATTTGTGATTTCCCAGAAAGTTATCGACGATCGATTTGTATGCCATCCATGCGCGAAGTTCACTACCATGTAACAAGTTCTCGAATTGTTTGTCTGCAATAACTTTCCTAATCTGAGGTCCTACAAAGATACCTTCCTTTATCTTTGTATCGCTAATCTTTGCATCGCTAATTTGCGGAAACTTTTCTCGAAGATAAGCGAAAGCTTTGCTCGTTTTATCTAACGCTTTTACGAAATTCTTCATGAGCCCCAACTTTATATGTAGCGGTGGTAAAATGATGCTGTCTTTGTTAACTAATGGCTCGTGTATTACATTTTTATGCCCGAGCTGCATACGATCCCTGATAGGCCACACCTTTCTTGCATAATGTTCCTGTCTGTTGCGGCTGTCCCATTCACATAGGAAGCAACAAAATTTAGTATACCCAGTCTGCATTCCCGTGAGAATTGCAATGACCTTTAGGTCACCACAAATCCGCCATTGGTAGTCATTGTACTTTATTTTTGCCAAATGTATAGCCATATTGTCATAAGTTTCTTTCATATGAACAGAGTAGGCGACTGGAATTGATGAAAATAAATTTCCATTATGCAATAACACGGCTTTTAGACTAGTCTTGGAAGAGTCGATGAAAAGTCGCCATTCGTTGACTATGTGCTCAAGACCGAGGTGCACCATTAGACCTTTTACATCTTTGCAATAGCAAATGTTATCATCCATCTCAAAGTATTGAACAAGTTCTCTGTGTCTATGATGAAATTTAGATATCAGAGTATTGGGCGCTAAAAGATTCCATTCTTTGAGTCGCGAACCGAGTAATTCCGCTTGTTCTTTGGTGAGAGCGAGATCACGTATTAGATCTGAAAGTTCTGAATAGTTAATTAAAATTAAGTGAACCCCATCATTCACTGGTACATAATCCGAGTCAGAATTAGTTTCTAAAGCAGGTAAACTATCACTTTCTGATGGTTCATTCACGTCCAACGGATATTGTTCTGGTGGAACTGGGATCGGACACGTGATTGGATCATGAGGCACTGGTTTCGAAACCGATTCAATATTTGGATAAACCACAGACTTTCTAGTTTTAAAAGTGAAACCATAGATATTTGTCAAGCAGAAGTAACAATCAGTAGCGTGATTTGTCGGTTCACGCCATATTACTGGCACTCCAAAAGGCATCGACTTATGCTTCGGCGATTTTCGTAACCAACCTGCCAATGTATTTGCACAAGTCGAACAAACTGCATTTGGCTTCCAAGATTTATTTGCATCATCAACTTTCGAATCGAAATAAAGTTCATATGCTTTCTTTAGCAATGGTGTAAAGTTTTTTTGGTGAACACGATCGGTAAAATATCCGCACACGTAACAGAACAGATCAGCCGAATTTCTACAACTTCTAGAAGCCATATTTCACTCAGAATTATTTCAAAATACAGTAACTATTTGAAATATAACGTAACATATGTCATGCATCTTTTAGCAGTATAAAAAAGTAGAATTATTTTGCATTTTATAAATTTTTAAAAAGTTATATAGTAAAAATGAAACGGGGCAAATAACGGTTTCCCAAAAATATATTTATTCACAAATATCTTAAGAACCCGACGTGATAGAGATAAACGGATTTCAAATTTGAAATCAGCGCAAGAAACTGACCTAAGAACACTTATTCTTATATAAGAAAGAAAAATGTTGTTTGTCAGTGTTATTAATCAGTTCATGATATTGTATTCGTCAGACTCATACGCTCACTACCGGCTGTTGGAATCCCCAGCAGCGCGTGCATATAGCTATGACGTTCTGTCGACATTAATTCATTAGGACACGGACTGAGGATAATATTTATTCAATTAAATTAACATGCAGAAGTATTATTGAGATGACTTGTATCATGACATCGTCAAATATATGTTGTAATTAAATTATGTCAGATGGACTCAAAATTACCAAGGACTTATCAATTCAATACCATTGACTTGTTACTTAGTTTGACCCAGAATTCGCGTACTATTCTATTGATGCACGATAGTCTGAAAGAATGAATGAGAATCAAAGAAAAGTCAAGACATGGCCAGACCTTGCAATACTCATTATCAATAATAAGTTGGACATTGATATGCAAGGGACAAATGATAATGAAACCACAAACAACTGATGCTGTAGCAAATTGATGCTGCAACAGTCTTCAACAAATGTCTGCCAACTCCTCTTGTTGTATACTATCAGCTCAAGGTGTCTCCATGACTGACTTATATCTTTGACTTTGTTATCCAGTTCTCTACTATGTGTGTTTTTGAATCTCCCAAAACCTCTTTTACCCTGGACATTTCAGAATGCTATAAACAAGAGCTATATAATTGAACGGCCTTGACACTGGAATATAAGCTTGAGATTTTTTGTGTTGGACTTGATTTCTCTTTGTATTTGTGACACATGTAATACACAGTTTTTAAATGCTATAGAGCAGAAGGTCAACAAGTTCATGAGGAAATGGCTAGGGTCACCACCAGGTCTGTCAGATGTAGCACTGTACTGCCAAAAGTCAAAACGTCTGCTTCCTTTCAAGTCTGTTGTTGCAGAGTACAAAGTTGGATAGGCAAGAATTGCAATGATGCTACGTGAGTCAGCTGATGACGTGGTTAAGTCCATTCAGCCAACACTGAAAATGGGAAGGAAGTGGAGAGTGGAAGAAGCTGTTGATGCAGCCCAAGTGTCACTCAAACTGAGGGAGGTTATCGTTACACACAAACGAATAGACGGGGATTTGGTCATGGAGACATCCACTGGTGGTCCAAAGCATCAAGCAGAGAGTGCAGAGACATGGTAGTTCAGGAGATACAAGGAGCTGAGAATGATAAGAGGTTGCAAAAAGCAGTGCAGCAGGTCCAACAAGGCCAATAGACTACATGGGAAGGAGCCTGCAGAGGTCCTTGACATGGAATGATATATGGCATATGGCACCTCTTAGGCTCAGCTTTGTTGTTAGATCAATGTATGACCTGCCATCGGCCGCAAACCTTGTGAGACGGGGAAAGTCGGATGATGAGCAGTGCCCCTTGTGCCATGGGAGGCAGACACTTGAACATGTGCTCTCAGTGTGTAAGGTGTCATTAGGGCAAGGGCGATACACATGGCGCCACAACAAAAAGCTAAATGAGATGGCTGCGACAATAGATCTGGCAAGGATGAAGGCGAATAGCAATGTAAGGCCAAACACATACTTTCTAAGAGCAGGAAAGTCAGCACACCCAAAACCGAGTAAATCAGGTAGCAGTGTACCATCCCTCCTTGACTGTGCAAATGACTGGGAGACGGCGGTAGACCTACCTGGATGAGGGGCATATCCAGAGAGTATCAGGAAATCTCAAAGACGGCTGGATATAGTGCTGCATTCTTCATCATTGCACTAGGTTATATTGATTGAACTGACCGTGCCATTTGAATCCAGATTGGAAAAGCAACATTTGTTCAAAGTGGCCAAGTAAAGTGATCTGGCCGCAGATTTGAGACACGAATGGTTCACTGCAAGGGTCATGGCTGTTGAGGTGGGTGCAAGAGGGCTCGTGACTGCATAAGTGTATGATTTATTGAAACTGTTGGGGCTGAGGGGACAGTTGAGACCAAGGGCACTGAAAAGGCTTAGTGAAACTGCGGAAAAGGCATCATGCTGGCTGTGGAACAACCACAATGGGCTATGGAACTCGGGACAGTAAACTCTGCAGTACAGAAAACATCAGGAATACTTCTAAGTCCACAATACGTTGAGTTTTTCGGTGTACTGGTGAAAGGGCTGTGACTGATGGGCAACATGAGGCATACATTATAAGAGGTGTTGGGCACAGAATTACAGTGGCTAGCCTCGTCGGCTTCGTGCAGGTGTGTCAGTGTCCATCCCTAGTTGGTGTGCTGCGGAATGAACGGAATAATTTGTCTTCTCTTTGGTTACTTTCACAACTGCCTCCACAGCTGGTAGAGTTGTGGATTTTAAAGTTGCTACCAAAGTGAAATGGGTTTATTTTCGATACAAAACAGGCGGCTGAGACACTTGGGAGTCATGACCCAAGTGGGCCTGCCCCCCTTAGAGTGTAAAGGAGTATACTGGGCAGAAACACTTGCTTCTGATGATCAGATTGCCTCCTGTTGTATTGCTCTTTATAGAGTTTCCTATCTCTGATATATTTTGTCTAAACAATGGATGGTACATACAACATATGAGGTTAATAAACTGTCTGATATAGTTTGTCTAAACAATGGATGGTACATACAACATATGAGGTTAATAAACTGTCTGATATAGTTTGTCTAAACAATGGATGGTACATACAACATATGAGGTTAATAAACTGTCTGATATAGTTTGTCTAAACAATGGTACACACCACATATAAGGATAATTAACTGTCTGATATAGTGTGTCTAAACAATGGTACAAACAACATATAAGGTTAATTAACTGGCTGATATTGTGTACCTTAACAACAGTACATAAAATGTACAAGGCTAATTAACTGTCTGATGTAGTTTCTCTAAACAACGGTGCATACAACATACATGGCTAATTAACTGGCTGATATAGTTTGTCTTAAAAACAGTTCATACAACATCCCACCTCAGTATTAGCATCGTAATTCTGGAACCTTCCATTATACTCCTGTTTACATTCATCAGAACCTGGATTTGAATTACAGTACATGATATATTTTAATTATTACATACATTCTGACCAATTCTTTAATCCACTTTGACAAACAGTTATGGCTATTACAAAGTACAAGAATGTTTGAAAATAAAACAACAATATTAACTATACTTGTATCAATTCAGTAAAATGCTTACTGACATAACAATGTACTTACAAGAGGAGTCTTTGAAAGTTTAGACTAGTTCTTCTTAACAAGAGCTTGTTGCTCTTGATAAACAAGGGCTGTTGAGCTTGTCACCTTTAAATGCCAATGCCAAGTTGAAGAATGTGTATGTGCTCTGAGGCTGCTAAATGGTACTGATTAAAGTGTTTGTGATTGGTGGTCAATAATCACTATATCCTTTAGCTCCCCAAGGAACATAGGCCTTCAACAAACACATGCCAAGTCCTCCTGTCATGTGTCAACATAGGCCTTCAACAAACACATGCCAAGTCCTCCTGTCATGTGTCAACATAGGCCTTTAACAATCACATGCCAAGTTCTCCAGTCAC
Source organism: Oreohelix idahoensis (assembly GCA_024509875.1). Taxonomy (NCBI): domain Eukaryota; kingdom Metazoa; phylum Mollusca; class Gastropoda; order Stylommatophora; family Oreohelicidae; genus Oreohelix; species Oreohelix idahoensis. Next base: position 127,093 of record JAMPIV010019837.1, read on the forward strand.
ATGTCAACATAGGCCTTCAACAAACACATGCCAAGTCCTCCTGTCACATGTCAACATATGCCTTCAACAATCACATGCCAAGTTCTCCTGTCACGTGTCTACATAGACCTTCAACAACCACATGACCAAGTCCTCCTGTCATGTGTCAACATAGGCCTTCAACAATCACATGCCAAGTTCTCCTGTCACGTGTCAACATAGGCCTTTAACAATCACATGCCAAGTTCTCCAGTCACATATCAACATAGGCCTTCAACAAACACATGCCAAGTCCTCCTGTCACATGTCAACATATGCCTTCAACAATCACATGCCAAGTTCTCCTGTCACGTGTCTACATAGACCTTCAACAACCACATGACCAAGTCCTCCTGTCATGTGTCAACATAAGCCTTCAACAACCACATGACCAAGTCCTCCTGTCACGTGTCAACAGCTCAAGTTCTTTCCACATTTTCTTCATCAGTTTCATTTGTCTCCAGCTCTCTTCTCCATGTGATTTTAGTCTACCTCTGCCTTTCTTTCCCTAGGGATTTCAGAATGAGGACCACCTTGTAATGCTATCAACAGGTTTCCCCAGTGTGTGTTGTATCCATCACCAGCATCTTTTTCTCACCTCTTGTTCCACTGGCACTTGTCTGGTTCTTGTCCTCAGTTCCACATTGGTAACCTTGTCATACCATTTTAATCCTTCTAATCTATGCAAGCACCCATTTATGAAAGTCTGTAGCTTTTTGGTTGTTGTCTTTGTTGTTCTCCATGTCTCCAAGCCATACAATAGGACTGACTTCACATTTGAGTTGAAGATTCTTATTTTCGTGTTGGATCCGATTTCTCTTGATCTCCATATATTTTCCAATGCAATGAAAGCTCCTCTTGCTTTTTGTATTCTTATTTTGATATCACTATCTGTCCCTCCAACTTTGTCTATATTGCTGCCAAGATATGTGTACGATTCTACATCTTGTATTAGTGCTTCTTCAAGTTCAACTCTGCTACCTGCTTACAATCAAAAGAACAACTGAAAGAGTTGCTCAGCCTAGGAACATCCCAACATCATGCAAGAAACTAAGTAAATGAACGGGAGAAATGAGCATTAAGACCTACAAGCTGAGAGAGGCAGAAATTAAGACCAGATATCAGGGGCTTATTGCTGCAGCGGTGAGCAACACAGAAGAACAACCTGATGACTTGGAAACCCTCTGGCTTAAATTCAAGGACATCATAAAGACAGCTGCTGCAGAAGCATGTGGTGAAGACGATTAGGGAACAAAAGAAAGAGGACACCTTGGTGGACAGAGGAAGTCAAAGAGATAATTAGAGAGAAGAAAATGGCATGGAAACAATCCTGGGAAGAATTTGGAGAAAAGCTAGAAAAAGATGCACAAGAAAACCAGAAATTGTTCTATAAGACCCTAAAGAACATGAGGAAGGAAAAACAATGCCCTCTCAAATTTATAAAGGACAAGCAAGGCAAATTGCTTACTGCCCCAAATGAAGTAATGGAAAGATGGAAAGAATATTTCTCAGAACTCCTTGATGGTGAGCATTGTAAAGCATCAGAAATGATAACCACTAGCACAGAAGAGAAAACCAATGATGGTGAAGATGACATAAAGATGGAAGAACTGAAGGCATCACTGGAGAAAATCAAGATGGGCAAAGCAGCAGGGCATGATGGTATAACACCAGAAATGGTTAAATACATGGGAGCATCAGGCGACCTATTACTCTTAAGGGTCCTACAGACAGCGTAGTGCAACAAGACCATACCAAAGGATTGGGAGACTGCCATCATAACACCAATTTTCAAAAAGGGTGACAATCGACAATGTGGAAACCATAGAGGCATATCCCTTCTCAGTGTCCCTGGTAAAATCTACTCTAGAATCCTAGAGCAGAGACTCCGACGGCAAGGAAGAACATTCCAGCACCTATGATTCATGCTATACAGAGCTTCTACAAGTCTAGCAGAAATTATGTGAGGACAGCAAACCATAAGTCAGAAGAGTTCAGGACCACCACTGGTGTAAGACAAGGTGATATCCTGTCACCTTATCTTTTTATACTCCTCATGGATGATGTTATCAAGGCATGTAAGGAGAGAACAAGAAAGTATTCAGTGGGGTTCTGGAAGATGAGACAGGTCTGTATTTCAGAGCTGGCATTTGCTGATGATGTTGCCCTGATTGCTAAATCAGAGGCACATCGCCAATCCAACCTGCAAGTCTGGAAGGAAGAGCTGGAGAAGAGAGGAATGGTCATAAGCAGCTCTAAAACAAAATCCATGGTGATATCACAAGAAGAAATCAGATTAAGCTGGGAGAACAGGTCCTGGAGCAGGTCGACCACTTTAAATATCTCAGAGCTATTATAGACTGAAAGTGAGGTATCGAAGAAGAGTTGGCCACTCGAAAAGCTGCAGCTGGGAGACTTTTTCAGGCCATAAATCGAGGATTCCTCAGCAAGAGAGAGGTTGGTAAGAAAACGAAGATGGCTGTATACCGCTCCACCTGTGTCCGAGTCTTGACATATGTATGCGAGTCATGGGCAATGACTACAACCCACAAAAGCCAGATTCAAACCTCAGAAATGAGGTATCTGAGGAAGGTGGTTGAAGTAACAAGAAGAGACATGGTCCTCAACCAGACAATATGTCAAGGCCTTAAATCCCACCCCCTGCAGACCCAAGTAGAACAGTCCCAACTAAGATGGTTTGGCCATGTGTTGCTGTCATTTTCGACGGAGTCATCTGTCACGTTATTTGCTTATGTTTTTATCATAAGAATAATTGTGTCTTTACCTGCGATGTCAGGTTGATTAGGGGTTGTCTTCCCTTGTTTACTCATTCATTGTGTTTGACCTTTAGGGTCAAATGTAGACAGTTCGGGCGTATACCCATGGGAAGGTTTTTTAAGCGGGAGTTGAGTTAGACTTCCGGCAAGCCGTGAAGTGTCCTGGTTTTCTGAAGGGACCAAGGGTCCATTGTGTTTTCGGGGAGAATCTTCGAAGTGACTGCGATGGCAGTTTTCCCCAGTGAATCTCTGTGCGTTGGAATGACAGCAGAGTTCCTTATTATGTTCTGTGGATTCGATTACAGGTAATACCGACTTTTTCCATTACTATGCTTTCGGTGGCAGAACGTGTTAGAAGATTGCCTAGTCTGTGAACTGCAGCTCATCGATCCTATATTACAGAACTTATATTTTGTGCTCGAGGTAGCCATCCAAGACTATTAGTTTCTATATTGTCCAGAAATCCAGTGATGAAGATATATTGTGGGAACCGCAGATTGGCGGTATTTATGTCTACAATAAGCATTACTGCAGGGTTAATGGTAACCTGCTTATCAGAAGTACACAGCTGATGTCAGAACGAGGACTGTGTTTTCGGCTAATATATTACAGCCTAATACAGTGCAATTGGCGGGGAATGCCAAGTTGCACCTATGTGTCAAAGTGATTAAGGTATCTGACGCGTTTAGTCAGTGATACCAGGGTGACGCCACGAACTGTCATTAGTGAAGAACATTGTATTGACCATGCACGAATATTCAAATGTTTACCAGCTTGTTGAATGCCTAATGTATACCTATCGATTTCCGGTCAGCATGACCTTGTTACACTGACTGTTCCTGTTGATACCATGTGTGTTGTCGTCAATAAATGTTTTGAAACGTGCCTGCAGTGTCCAAGCATCCTTGACTACTGCATGTGAGTGGATGGGTTGCAAGGTCTATATATATACAAGCCTAAACACATTCGCGCCTTCATTCGCACCCACACTCAGTTCATCATACGCTCGCACTACACACCTAACAACATGTATACTGTCTTGGGCCAGTGATCACCTCAACAAGAGAAAGTGACAGTTACATTTCTGGTGGACCAGATCTGTGGGTTTAAAAAGGAACAGAGCGAGCAACTAACATTATTGGTGACATAAATGGATCCAGAAATTTACATTTCTGGTTGACCAGCTGATGGGGCTATATAGATCATTGTACACAGCACGCCAGCCTAAAACAGACACCCCACCAGGCTATTTACAGTTGCTGCTACATGTATGATGTCTCCAGTGTTGTCCAGAAATTTACAAGAAAGACAAGTACACATTAGATTTCTGATCTGTGGGTCTAAGCTACACACTGGACAGCTGTAACACACATCGCTAATTCTACACTTGCAAGTTTTGGCTCTGCCATCAATGGTACCTATACCTTGTAGCGGTATGGCAGCTTGCGTACCCTGACAATCCCCAGAGCTATGCCAGTGGGAGTTTTACTCCTGGTAGGTTCAACCAAGCTGGACTGGTCTGTGTGGGTAGGGGTCAGACAAAAGCTGGTACCCTGGTCCTCCAGGTTGGGGGTTTTAGCATAGGGCTGACACCCCTGTCTGTGTAAAAAAAAATAATGAAGTTACGGAAACAACATCAAATGAACAAACTTTGCTGCGGGATGGACATTCGGAGTCTGTGGCTCGTATGACTGTCAGTGGTGAAAGCCGAAAGGAAGCCACTGACATGAAAACGGATGTCCTGACCGCAAAACAGGATACAAGAATAGGATTTGGAATGTCAGGACAATGTACGAGACAGGTAAACTAAGACAGGTCACGGCAGAAATGAGAAACCGATTGAGATTGAGAGGGAGATTCACCAACACTACAATAATACAATGCTACGCACCAACGAATGATAGCGATGAGGAGGTCAAGGATGAATTCTATCAACAACTGCAGAAAGAAATGGAAGACACACCTAGATATGATCTTGTTATAGTAATGGGAGACCTCAATGCGAAAGTTGGTACACACAATACATATAATGAAAGAACAATGGGGAAATGCGGCAGCGGAACAGCAAACGAAAATGGGGATAAGCTAATAAGTTTCTGTAGCATTAACACAACTACACAGAAAAGGTTTGACATCAGCAAATTGAAGGACCCCCTTACCAAAAAAGCTTTTGCGGCCGACATTAAGAAACGATATCAATTTGCCAAAAGCCAGGAAAAGACATTGACTGATGATATAGACCAGAATTTCAACACCACTTCAACAATATATAAGGAAAGTAGCAAATCATGCTTAGGATTCCAGGAAAGGAAGAAGCAAGACTGGATAACACCAGAAACACTAAACACCATAAAGATGAGAAAGGAAATGAAAAGAAAGAAAACAGAAGCGAAGTCCCCCAGGTTAAAGCAACTATATAGCGAACAGTACAGCCAGCTGGACAGGGAAGTTAAACGCCAAACCCGAGCCAACAAAAGGAATTTCCTAGACGATCTTGCAAAACAGGCAGAAGAGGCAGCACTGAGAAATGAACAAAGCACAGTATACAAAATAACTAAACTCATCAGCGGAAAACAAGGTGCAAACAATATTACATTAGTAAGAGATAAGCAAGGAAATCTCATCAAGACAGCAGAGGGACAGGAAACAAGATGGGCAGAGCACTTCAGAGAAACGCTGAACAAGGAAATACCAGAGACACAATTGAATGTTCCTGAGGCTGAAAACGATCTAGATGTAAATACAGACATTCCACGAAAAGAAGAAATCATCACAGCAATCAAAGGGTTAAAGAACGGTAAAGCTCCGGGCCATGATAACTTAAATGCAGAGCTATTTAAGACAGACCCAGAGCTAGCAGCAGAACTATTAGAACCACTATTTGCACAAGTGTGGAAAACGGGGACAACACCATCAGAGTGGAGAAAAGGAATAATTGTCAAATTGCCCAAGAAGGGAGATCTTGCAGACTGCAATAATTGGAGAGGAATCACTCTTCTCTCAGTTCCCAGCAAAATACTAGGCAGGATAATTATACAGAGAATTTCAAAGGCAGTAGACTACAAACTGAGGAAAGAACAAGCAGGATTTAGAAAGAACAGAAGATGTGTAGACCATATATTCACTCTCAGGAACATTATAGAGCAGTGCTCAGAATGGCAAAGACAGCTTTACATAAATTTTGTTGATTTTGAAAAGGCTTTTGACAGCATACATAGGGACAGTTTATGGAAAATACTGAGGGCTTATGGAATTCCAAGCTGCATAGTGTCTATCATAAAAAGCCTCTATGCCAACTTTACGTGTAGTGTTGGGCAGAGCAATCTAACCTTTGAGGTGAAGACAGGAGTACGACAGGGATGCCCCTTATCAACCACTCTATTTTTAACAGTCATAGACTGGGTGATGCGCCAGACAACAGAGGGCAGTCCAAGAGGAATAAGATGGGCTACGTTTTCTACATTGGAAGATCTGGAATATGCAGATGACATTGCACTGCTGGCACATTCACATCAACACATCCAGGAAAAAAACGGATAGACTTAATAAAATTAGCCAGCAGGTGGGCTTGAACATCAATTTAAAGAAGTCTGAGGTCATGACGCTCAATGTGAGCAATCCTGAGCCCATATCAGTAAGGAATCAGCAACTGGTACAGACAGATACCTTCACATACCTAGGAAGCATAGTAACACCAGACGGTGGGGCAGGCAAAGACATCAACATCAGAATGAATAAGGCAAGAACAGCCTTCTTTAGCCTAAATAACATCTGGAAGTCCTCCCAATACAGCACAAGCACAAAATTAAGATTATACCAGAGTTGCGTGCTTTCTGTGCTTCTCTATGGTGCGGAATGCTGGAGAGTCACAGAGAAGGAAATGTCAAAATTGTCCTCTTTTCACACAACATGCCTAAGAAAAATTCACCGCATCTTTTGGCCGAATACCATCACCAACCAAGATCTGCTTACTCGTAGCAAGCAAGAGGACATGCACACCATCATAGCTGGCAGACGCTGGAGCTGGGTTGGTCATGTCCTCAGAAGAGACCCCGATGCCATCACAAGAACAGCTATGTTTTGGACCCCTGAAGGAAAGCGAAAGAGAGGCCGACCAAAAACAACTTGGCGGAGGACTGTGGAGGCTGAGATGCAAAGAATGAACCAGAGTTGGGGCACTGTACGAAGGATGGCCACCGACCATGCAAAGTGGAATCAATTTGTTGTTGCCCTACAAGACGCCACTAGGCGTGATGGCCACTGACTGCTTTGACGGTCGGTGGTTAAGGATCAAAGAAGAAGAAGAAGAAGTTTTGGCTACAACAGGACAGAAATAGGTCATCAACTGTTGACCCAGATAAACAGTGCTAGCATTCATGTTATAATGCTGCATGAACCACAACAGGACAAGTACTGAAGTTAACATCTAGGCATTTGCTACGTGGACCATAGCTGCATAGAAGGCGAGTCCCTATTGTGAACAGTACTGCTGGTTGTTACACGTTTCAGTCAACAACAGACTTTTCTATGTCCGAGCATTCAAGTTACATTGTTCGAGGTCAAGTGTTTGTAAACAGTACGTGGAAATTGTAAACATTCAATGTGCAAGTCCTAAGTCGAGAAGGTCATAGTAACTTTGGTTCGTGAATACCACTTTATGCTACAGTGGATTTGACATTCAGTGCGCGCTTGACATTATGTTACTGTGTTCGCAAGGAGCAAGTTAGTTACTGTAATATCATGTGTGACTAAGCTTTTGTTTCTGCAACACATTGAAATACTGATTGCTATATGTTTATGTGTTGCTTCTACTGTTTTTGTGTATTTTTTTTTGTATTTTTCTACGGGTTTTCGGTTGGTGGGTCTTACAGTAAATATGCCACTTAATCGAGGGTTACTGTAAGCGTTCTGTAGGGATTGCAATTTTCTTAATTGAAATTTGTTAGCGACTTTTG